>JAPYZR010004223.1:0-16679 GCA_030522945.1 Trichopria nigra | reverse complement strand
ATCGTTATATCTCAATTATATATGATCATATTTGGAACATATATGAGCCAGATATAACCATATATGATCCAGATATAACCATATATGATTCAGATATAACTATATCTGAATCCATTTTTCCCGGGTTATTACTAGATATAACAACAAAGTTAAAAGTTCGGTAGATTTTCCTATATGTATGTATTCATGTAGCGAATCTGTTCGTGGGATATTATACTCCCCATCTGCTTCTACAGTGCTGAGGATATGAACAAGACGGAAGTGAAGAATTCACAATAGATCGCGAATCTAGAATAAGATTGTTAATAGATACAAATAATAGTCTCTTAACCAGACTGGACTAATTCAATCAATGTGGAATTTCAATGCTTAAACGTTGAATTTTTATGAAAAGTCACTGAGATTGGTATAAGGATAGTATTGATGTACTGTAACATCGTATACGAACGATGATCTAAATTGTAGCACAATGGAACCGTGGATTATGGATGAAAAACAGAATTAACTTTTCTCAAAAGTAAATTCATAAATAATATATTTGGTTGATAATGGTTAGCCAGGCAAATCGGACAAATGTTTCTTAACTATAAATCCATATAATATGTCACAAGAGTATACGTGTCTATAGGGCTGGAGGTATATCCAGAGGACAAGAAGTGCCAATGAGGCCCAGGTGCGCCAGGAGTGCCGGCATGTGTAAATTGTATCATGCATGCATGAGTGCGTCATATATATGAAGTTTAAGTTTCGCCTTGAAGTGGTCTAACCAAATATATACCCAAAACTGTTGTATTTACGCCGACGGCGCGACATCGACTGTGTTCAAGTACCCCAAAGAAATGAGAATATTTGGAATGTGCGTAGTACCAAATACAAAATAATTTTTATCCGGAGGAAAATCGTTTTACTTTTTTTCATATCCTATTACAAAGGTAGGATAAAACATATCGCTGGCTGAGTCACTTTGACTTTTTTTTTAATTTTATTATGGAGTGAATTAAAAGAAAAGGAATAAAGATATACCCTGGTAGAAATCTGTCCAGTTTTCTGTTACATTGCCCAGTTATACTATATCTTTAACATGGACTGGACAGAAACTAGCCACAAACTGGACTCATTTTCTACTAGGGTATTGAATTGTAAGCATTTTGTGAGTAAATATAACTGTTGATTTTTATTACGTCTGATGTAGTCTGTAAAATCAGTACTTTTCGTATTCGGCCTGTTTAATATTTCCATGTATACGCATGAAATATATATTTTTCTACTACTTAATTTGTTTAATTCTAATAATGTCATATTCCAGCGTGCATAAAAGTTGACTTTACGCACTGAAATCGGACGTCTAAAGTACTTTAACGTACACAATAAAAAAAAAAAAAAAAAAACTTTGCGGTTGTAAGCGAGACGGTTATCTCTTCTTGTCGAAAGCTCTCGGTTCACCTCGAACAGATTTATGACTCAAGTTCTGTAGGATGGCATCTTTGTATATTTAATTTTGTTTATGATACAAATGAATAAAATTTGGACATTTGAAAATATGAATTCATCCTTAAAATACGATGCAAATTTTAAAATTATATTTAAAAAAAAAAAAAAACTCCCACAAAGATAATAATGTAGGATGGTTTCTTTGAGCGAAGTAATGCGTAAGTTTGAAATCCCTGAACTGGGGATTAAATACAAAAATGTGCAAATTAAAATGCTCGATATTTGCATCGCGTTGGATAATGTAGGTGTGGGAATTTGGTACGGCTGAAATGAAAGTTCTTTATGTATATATATATATATATGTATGTAGAAGTGTATATGCATTAATATATTTGACATTTTCCCTTATATTCATACTTTTTTTTAATCGTATCACGTAGAAATATAGAAATTAAGATTTTTTTATAAATCTGCATATGTATACGAATTACTAATTTGTTATAAATGTATTGTAATACAAATATATTTTAAACATTATTGTCACTTATAATATTTAATAATAATAGTCAGTCGTTGATTTTTTAATTTAAACAGAATTCATCGATAATTATGTAATAAGTGTGATATTCACATAAAAACTTATCAGTATACATCGAGAAAAGTGGAAGGTATAATGTTAAAAAATAATAGACTTTCAAAAGTGTAAGTTTCACTTTACACACATAGCAATCATTTTAAAATCGTCCACTAGCGGCTGGATCGCCCTGGAAGAACGATCGTACCACCGAGGGAATACCGAAGCGAAAACAAGTTCATATGAAAATGTAATTAGAGGAAGTGCTAAAAACGCGATTCGCGCGTACAGTAACTATTATTATATGTCGGAAGCGTTATTTGTTTGATTTGCACCTGTTTAGGGGCAAATCGTTATTTACCGATATATATGCGTCAAGAATTGTTTGAACTGTTCTATGATAATTCTTATGCGTATTTGATTATGAACAAAAAGGTGAATTTTCCATTCTACCGCTTTCTTCGAGTGATGTCCTACAGCCCTCATACAGATTGCGAACATCTATCCTGTTTAAGGTACTACTAACCTTTAGAATTTTGAAAAAATCGAATTTCTTTTTTTTTTCATTTTTCGACTCCTTATACCTTTAAAAACTTCCTCCCAAAGCGTTGTGCAGAAATTCATGTTCTAACATGTTATAACGAGCCCGCGAGCCGCGCGTCGCAGGCATTATGTTATAACGAGTCGAAAAACTTTCAACTGGCGGACAGATTATCTTCCAATCTACTGAACCGATTTTAATGAATGACGGCTAGTTTTGTTCGTTAACGTGTCCTGTATGACAATTTACCACAACATGACCAAAAAGTAATAATAAAACATTTTTGTGGAGAAAAAAGTCGTGAAAAACACGGTCAATTTCGCATAAATTATTTCAAACATCCGCCATTTTTATTTTTATCGATTTTTTATTAATTGTGGTTAATTGTCATGTAAAATACCTTCCTTTTTAAAATGCCGTTTCGTTTTTTTGTTTCTGACTTGCCAATCTCGAGATAATCTGTCCGTCATCAGGCAAGTTCCATTTTAGGTGCTCGACTTTGACGCCACCTACAGATTGCGAGATAAAGTAAAAATAAAAAATTAAAATTTTTTTTGTGTTCTATAGATGTGTACTAATATCCTCAAAAAAGTCTCGTACTCAATTTCAATATCAGAACTGAGAAAAAAAATCTTAAAAATCTGCCTTTTTAATACGTTCTAAAGGTTAGTAGTACCTTAATGATTTATAGGTAATTTTTTAAAAATGATTTAAAATAATGACTCCATTATTCAATTAAGGAATAAACGTCTTCTTTTGAATTGTACATCCATCATTAAATTTACGAAACATAAATGAAATTAGTTTAATGTCCTTGCAGTGTGTAGAAACTTTATTTACTAAATATATTCACTTGAAGTAAGAAAAAGTTTCCTTCTTTTAATTTAAGAAAATCTTTTCTTAATTCAAGTAAATTTTTTTCTTTTCATCGTATTCTGATAATTTTAGAAAGATGGTCATTATTACGAAAAAGACAAAAATTGATAAACAATTGTACTAATTCCATGAAACGATTATAATAAAAGTTGAATGAATCGGGCTAGTTACGTTTGAAACATCCCAGGCGGAAAAATCCTTTCTTAAACGACATCCGAGACCCCTATCGTTTCGACGTTAGTTGAAAAAAAAGCAAACGCATTCGCTACACAAACATTTAAAAAAGACCACCTCCTTCTCGGTACGGGTGCAATGTTTTTCCGTAATCTTTCACGATGTGTGACCCACTTCGTAAATCATTCCTGCGAACCAACCGCGCATTGCACATCAGGGCCATGAGGCTTTCGTACATATATATATACGTATATATGAGTGCACACACTTGCCACGGACGTGTTTCTGTTGCTTTTGTTGTCTCGGATAGCTGCCAGTTTCGCGAAATGCAAAGGAAAGCGCACACGTACATTCAAAAGTACGTGCGCAGGGCCGACAGCTGAGAGAAAGAGAAGAAAACGAACGCGAAGAAAAGCATGGCGTGCAATTTAACTTTTACGACGATTTATCTTACTCCGGCGTAGTTTTGTACACGAGACTCGAATCACATAGTGGAGCTCGCTTCCCGCAAGGACTTTTTTCAACTTTACCGACTTGTTTCCGCATTTAAATTTAATTTTGAGCCCTTTCGTGGCTCCATATACCGCGTGCATATACACACTCGAGGAGACTAAAATGCGCGCCGATGCGTTATGAGGTGCTGTTTTACATACACGCGCGTCGCTCTTATATACGGAAGTCATTGTCGCGAGAGAAATGTCTATGGGTTTATATACTTTTGTAATGGTACGGCTTAGTACATCAATCTTCGCATTATCGTCAGTTGATGATTTCATTTTAAACTTTCGCAGCGTCACTATATAATAGGAACGCAAATCGCATTGTTAGAATGTCGAAAAAGAAATCTGATGCTGAAGCTGTGTGAAAAGTCTAATCTTCCAATTTGATCTCGGGGTTTGCTTTTGTACTATTTTTTTGGAGTGAAATCGAAGGAATCGACATAAATGATGAGATGTCTGCAAACATCTTGTCAAGACGAACAATAAGTTTCATAGGGGTGAAATATATGGTTACCACGCTGAAAAAAAATTTGTTATTTTCAAGTAAATATTTACTTGAATTAAGAAAAGATTTTCTAGAATTAAGTAAGATTTACTAAAAAGAAGGAAACATTTTCTTAATTCAAGTAAATATTACTTGAAAATAAAAAGAATTTTGTTTTCAGTGCATTTATAACCCTCCAACATCATTATGGGCTGAAATTCTATTTCTTGCACTTCAATACTTCTTCGTTTACTGGGTCAGGAATATTAATAGAATATTTAAGCGAATAATAATAGAATAATTCAAAAGCGTATATACTGAAAATTATTGATATTTATAATATATTAACGACTTATATAAGAAATACAATCAATGAATTTGAATCAATTATAATTATTATATGATAAAAACATAAATGTTGTTAGTACATGAAATAACAGTTATAGAAAATTCTCCTTTTAAATTAATAAAATTTAGTAGATCAAAGTAGATTTGATTTGAGTGACTTATAGACGATCTGACGTCACCTAACGTTTATAGTCTAAAGTGAATGGTGGTTTGTTTAAATTTCAATACGTCAAATGTGATTCATAATGATAAAACTATTTTTTCAAATCTGCACAGGTAATGTCAAGACAAAAGAGATTTAATGAGATCTTTAATGAGATCTGTCAGGATTTATTCTAATATCGTATATATGTTTATTTACGATTTGAAGAACGTGTAGATCAGACTATAGATTTCAATTGACGTAACAAATAAACACCTCCCAAAGATTATATGTAGACTTAAATTAAATTTCAATAATTTCAATAAATGTATTTTATCGGTTCCATACTATATACAACATATTGTCATGGGAACGCATGAAAAACAGTTAATTTTAAGTCTTCCTTTTTTTTTTCACTTATTGGATAAAAATTAACAGTGGAAGAGATGAATTTCCATTGTAAGAAATTGTCTATGACAATAATTTCGTGTTTCTTTTTTTTGTGTTTCTGTAAAGAATAAATTGTTTATTTTTATATAATTGCGTGGCAATAAATGATGATAATTAATATTTAATGTCCAAACAGTATATGAAAAACGAGACGCATCGCAGATATTATTATCTCGTACTTCGGTGTGCGCGATAATCTGCGAAACCTCTCGATTTCGTGGGGTCCAGAATAGGATGACCGCATGCTAGGATGATTAACAATGATTCGCCGGCATAACATCGCTTGGCTAAAACAGAATTACTAATGCAACGCGGACCGTGGCGAACTCCTATAGTATAATGGAATAGGCATTGAATCCGGCTCAATCGATCGTCTCAACTTCGAGCACGTTAATTAACGTCCGAGCTATTCAATCGCTTATCCTGGAAATAAAATTCGATGATTGCGTCCGCGAGCGTCGCTGCGATTATGACGTCGTTAATGCGATTATTAGACGTTTTTAATTATCTCTTATATTCCTATAGTGTATATATATTACAAGTGTACACAATTTTTACCATTTTACGCATATACATATATGTATACACATACATTAATAAATATACATAATTATTTTTTTACGAGGAATTAAAAGGAAACGAAAAAGTATTAAGTTTTCAAAAATAGCATCGAGAAGAATGGGAAAGAATTCAAAAATATTCATTTGTTTTTGAACCTGAATATATATATATATAATATGTAGCATATAATTCATTTACTTAAAAATATTATGAAAAAAAACTGTGGCATCGGTTAGAAATACGAGTTGTCTCTTTTTCTTTCAAAAATATATTTTACTACATACTTCTAAGATTCGAAATATTATAATTAATGGCATTATCTATAAGATAAAAGATTATTGTTAAATAAAAGAAATTAAAAGACATTGAAAATTATTTTTATTCTTAAATCGTATATAGTTTCCAATTGTTTGTAAAATTTCCTTGAGAAAAGATTAAATATGGCGAATTGTTTAAAATTATTGATTTTTTTTTTAAACGACTTTTTTTTTTAAACTTATAGACTTTTTTTAATAATCATATCCAGTAGAAATTTAGTTTCGAAAGTTTTTTCTTCGTTGAAGTTATATAGAATCTTTACCCTTAAAAAGTAGGTGATCATTGGCTGATAACCATCGATTATAAAAAATGTTTAATTCAAAATAAATTTTTAAGAATTATATAAATATTTTTTTTTTGTTATAAGAATAAAAATGCAATCGTAAATTCAATCGTAAATGATTTTCTATTAGAAAATGTTATTCTAACAGTAATCATTCCTTTCATCAATCAATTTTCACTCTACCAAGTGGGAAAATTGAGCCACTGTTTTAAAATATTGAATTTTCACTCTTTAAGTGTGACATTTCACTCTTTGTGTTCTCTGTAGTGAATGTTCTACAAATCACTTCAAAGTAGAGTGTAATTTCAATGCGGAAAGTGTGAAACATCACTCTTAAATAGAACGCTGAAAAAAAATTTGTTATTTTCAAGTAAATATTTACTTGAATTAAGAAAAGATTTTCTAGAATTAAGTAAGATTTACTAAAAAGAGGAAACATTTTTTTAATTCAAGTAAATATTTACTTGAAAATAACAATTTTTTTTTCAGTGAATACACAAAAGTGGCCTAATTTTACGCCATCAAACAAGATTACATGTGTTTTAATTCCAAATATATTTGTGGCCACTCCCGCCTCTAATAATGTATTCCTATCTTATGATTAATTTGACATTGCTTCAGGAATCATTAAAATCCTTTGTATATATATACGAGCGGATTAGTATTTGAGTGCTAAACACTCACCCAGAAATGATAGTATAATCTCCGTCGTTAGCCCTCTTGCAATTATGATTGCTTTGTAATTATCACGTAATTAAGTAATGTAGTAATTAACTACCATCTAGCCAGCGTTGATCCTCTCACGATAATACGAACTGTCAGTGTTCCAACGATAGTATTCCATCTCAAACCCAGCCACTGGTATTTCACAGGTGCATCAAGAATACGGTTGGTATTGTTCTCGTGAACCTCGCTTTCCAAGCTCTATTTTTTGAAAAAAGACTGGCAGAAAACTTTCCGGAAAAAATTCAGAAAAAACTAAACGTTTTTGCAAAGTTTTCGAGTCGGATATATTAGTTCTACAAATAATAATCGCGGAAAAATCCGAAATGTATCGGTATAACATTTACGACGCACAGGTAGGAACAATTTCCAACAGTTACAGGGTTATTAGTCGCCCTGACATTGTTTCGAAAAATTGTATAAAATTGTAGTAATTTTTACAATTTAAAAATTTTCTTACTTTTTCTTATTTTCTTTTTACTAATGGAGATTAAAAAAAAATGTGTCAAATAAACAAATATAGTGAATACGGGTAACAGTTAGTGTCGGATGATGTCTTACGATGTTGTGTGATAATGACGAATATTGTTGGACAATAATGGATAACGATGATCATAAATTGAATAAGATGACAAATGACAGGTTTTGACGGATAATGGGATGAAGGGTGATGATGCCGTTGGATATTAATACAAGATGATAAAGGATGATGGAGCATGTATAGACGGATGTCGATGATGACGAACAATATTACCAATTGATGAAGACACATACATTGATGATGATAGTGATGATGGTCGATGATGTTGCACCATAATCCATAATCTTTATCATTATCCAACATCATCATCATCAGTAATCATTATCCAACATCATAATCATCCGACATCATCATACGTGATCATCATCAACATCCATCATTTACAATCGTGATCATCATTCAACATCATCATCCAACATCATCATACATCGTTATCACCCGACATCATTAAAATTAACGGATTTAACTAACAAAAAAGGATTGATAATATTTACAAAAGAAACCTGCATTACCATATTAACTGACGCTATGTTAGTATACAAAATCTGTGAATTTAACAGATTTTTCTGTAATATCGATATGTTTTTTCTGCGTGATTAATGAAAAATCGAGACACTTATTTTCGATTTCATGAATCACCAGAGTCGGCGTTTTCCGTCCTCTATATGATTTCGAATCTGGAGTTCGATTTACAAAATTTAAAATGTCGGATTCAATATGTCGGGGAAAATATATTAGTTTCATTTTTTTTTTAATTTTTATAAAAACGACTTCAAATTCGTAATCAGTGATCGAAAAAAACAAAAATCCAACAATATGGTGGTTGACAATTTTCAACATTTCCATTAATTTTGCTGAAACTTTATTTTTTGAGCTCCTCGAGGAATCCACGTTTTATCCGCCATTTTGAATAGTGAAAGTACATTGCGCAAGAAAGTATATTAAACTATTAGCGATCAATTAAATAAAGAGAATAATTTATGCAATAATAACGGGAAAAGAAATTGTGTATACATATAGTGTCATTTCCTAAAGAGGACGCAATGTGGTCATAAAGTGCTCTTTAAGTCCTCTTATGCATCGATTTCGGAGCTATTTTTTAAAAGTCCTCTTTAAGAGCTCTTTAAGACGACTTTTAAAAAAGAGTTCCGAAATCGATGCATAAGAGGACCTAAAGAGCACTTTATGACCACATTGCGTCCTGTTTTTTACCATTGCTGTCTGGGTTATTATAGAATACAAAACAGAAGTAATTCCGCAATTAAGTAAATGCAATTTTTCTTCCTTTCTTATTTCCTTCTGTTTTGAACAGAAATCAAAACGATCGGTAACAATAATTCTATAATTTCCTGGATAAAATGTTCCAATTTTGCTATATTTAAGTAAAGCACTTTTTCAACCGCTTATCGTAAAAATACTTCCGTCTTTAATGCGGTGGGAAAAAAAAAAAAAATATCTACCAATATTTTTCAGAGTCCCACGGAGCCAATCGTGAGCATTTTTTTTTCGATTGAATTGGCATCTGATAAATGTATTGAAACTCTTATATTCGGTATATAAGGAAACAAATCTCGCGCGTAACAATACCGCACGGCTGCAATTGTGCCCCGAAGAATTGGCAAACGGTGCCGACTTATATATTCCGCCCTTCTTCGCGCCTTTATTATTCCCCGCCGCCGATCGAGAGCGAGAGTTTATATCCGAAACTCCTGAGCCATTAGCGCTAGCGCCGCGTGCATTATCTGCGCGTCCCAGGCTCATCTCGTCGTTCAAGTTCGATAATGATGAGTCGCACTTAATTCCATTCCGCATCCAAAACGAGACCCTCCGACGTCAATTGTTCAATTTCCACTCTGACTTAATTAACGAGTAAATTTCCGCTTTTGCGAATCGATCGCACAGAAAGATTATGCGACGATGACGACACGAGACTACCCCCCACCCCCGCGCCCGACCATCAACCACCGCACGCGTAACATTTCAATCCTCTTCCGTAATGTGGCATGCACGCGGGCTCGGTTCCGTCGGCCCTTCCGACTTTTGACCTAATTATGAGAACGCACCCCCCGACCCACCATCAGCCCCGGAAAGTGCCTCGCGGCCCATCTATCCCCAGTTTGGCGGCGATGCGCGCATTAAACGATATGGCGGTGCGGCGAACGCGAGTATCCGATTCGACGAGGAGGATGCGAAACGAGCGGGCTCTGAATAAATCTTGACGAGATTAACGTCGCGAACTGCGCGCCACCGCCATTCTTCACCCCCGGGCGCAATCCCTTTCTCGCCCCCGCCGTTCACTCGCGCCTCTCTTCTCTCTCTCTCTCTCTCTCTCTCTCTCTCTCTCTCTCTATATATATATATATATATATATGTATATACGTATATCAGGACTCGTCTTCGCCATTGCCGCCGACACTCGCGCAACCTCCGGTTACGCGCGAATACGTATACCGTATCGGACGAAGAACGCCGGAAAGCACGGGGGGTTGGGTCGACGGCGAGAGGGCAGATGGGTTCCCTCCTGGGGGGTGGAGGAGGTTCGGGGCGCCGCGAGAGAGGCGGGCGTCATACAATAAATACAATATTTGCGCCCCTGTGTCTGGGGAGGCGAAGAGGCGGTGCAGGAGAGACAGCAACCGGCTATAGTATACACGTTCCGCGGGCGGGAGTGCGCGAACAGTTGAAGAAGGACGAAGGGAGGAGGGTCGCGCGGGATAGCTCGGGAATGGTATAGATTTTTATGTCCTGTGAGAAATACAAAATGATGGATATAAACCTGCGCCTCTCACGTCTCAACACCCTCGACTCTGCCAACCCCTCTCTCTCTCTCTCTCCCTCTCCCACCCTTAATCTATCTTATTCTCTCTTTCTGGCCGCGCTCGCTACTGCCAACCTATCCCAACTCACCTCGTCGCGTTGCGACCCTGCGCTCGCGGAAGCTCGGAGCGAATGTTTTGTCATCATATCACCCCGACGAGCGAGTCACACGTCCCATGCCACCCTCCCCCACGTCACACTGCATTGCTCACTCGGTCTCCACCTCGGTTTTCTACCTCGCCTCGCCTCGCCTCGACGCTCTTTTACCCTCTCTCGCTCCCTACCACCCCCACACCCACACTCACTTTGCAGATGCACACTCGCAAAGAGCGCACATCACCTCGCTTTCCGCCTCGGATGCCTCAGGTGAGAGAGACCAAGTCCGAGACGAGGTAACGCGATAGATAAGGATAGAGAAGAAGACAACGAGCGAGATGGACAGAGGGTAAGAGAAACGGAGCAGATCGTAAGAAACGGGGGATGCGACTTCTGCCAAGATGCGAAAGAGTATAAGAGACAAGGAGAAAACGAGCGACGCCAAGTAAAAAGAAAGAAAGAAAGGAATATAAAGAAAGAAAAGTAAGTGAAAAATGGATGTGATGTTATTAAGAAGGAGCTAGTAAGCAATGCGAAGTGATCGGTTTATCGATTACGTTTTTTATTGCGTTTGTATCTATATGTGTACGATTATGTAATTGTTTTTGTATATACGTTTAGGTCAGCGAGATACGGTGCGAGACTTGAAAACCTACTTTAATTGTAGTAGTTGAGTTGTTTTATTAAAGTGAGCTTTTTTCCTATATATAGAGGGAGGGTGCTTCTACATAGAGATGCGAAACCGAACTGCGGTATATCGTTTTACGCAAAACGGACGGAAGTGAAAAACGACAATTGTTGTCAAGGCAATTTTCCTGAGCTAGAAAACCCCTTTTCGTTATTTCAAAGTGTTTGTTAAGTACGAGAGGATTAGTAGTTGGCCAATTTAACATCAGTTTTATAAGCCAAAATTTTGCAGAAAAGTGGAGCAAAGAATATAATGATTAAAAAAGTTTTTTATAAAAAGAGATCGTTGATCCTTGACGGTACGAAAAAATGGAGAGTATCTTCATTTTTTCAAATTCAAGATGTGTCCTTTCACTGATGAACATCCAGAAACTCAATTTCAATCCAGGGATGACCGTACAGCAGTAGACGATATTCAGCTATTACAACAAGCCATGACCCACCAAATACTCGAATTCCACCACGATGGTTTTATAATGGAGGTAGAGCTGGGCAATGTCCTCGACAGACACCTCTGTCTCAATCCTAATCTCAGATGAGAGTTTTTTTTTTTTGCCGCATGGAAGAGAAGGTTTTTTGAATTTCTATCGGCACGAAACCCCATATTCTCAAAGAAGAATGCCTTATACCGCGAGATAGAGTGATGATCACCACCTCCGCCCTTTATTGGTTTTTATACCAAGCCGTGTTTTCCTCTACGGTACGGTTGACTCTTGTCATTTGCAATTAATAATGCGGATCATGTCGAATCGTCGGTAACCTAGCTCCGTACATGCTTTAATTATTCCTACCTCTCTCTCTCCCCCTTTTCTTCCATCTTTCATACGAAATTCATCGTCACTTTCCATTTTCAAGAAGAACTCCTTTTCTTTCTTTTTGGATCTTGATGGGACTTTGAAATTAAGAGATATTCTGAAGAAGAATTAAATTGTAATTTTCTCATCCTTAATGCTACTTATTAATTTATTATTAATTATTTACTTTTAATTAACTTATTAATTATTAATTATTAATTAACTTATTACAAATATATCATTACTTTTATGTCGTCATTTTTGTAATACTATAAGACGTTTCTTATAGTAATATATTGTACAACAAAATGTACAGAAATAAATATCTATCTATCTATCTATCTATCTCTTTATTACATAACTATATCACATCACTGTACATGATGTTCGTCGTGAAATTTCGTATTCTACCAGAATCGGGCCTTAGAATTGGTCTAAAATCAATGCTAAATAGTTAAAATTTAAACATTTTTTTTTTTGAAAAAATGCGATTTTTAAGACTGAAAATTTTTGTGCGAAACCGGTACACACACATGTTTTTCCAGAAAGAAAAGTGTTTCAAGTCCGAAATAGGATCCGGAATCCTCATTTTTTATTTAAATTTCAGGACGCTCTAACTCAAATAATATAAGAATAAAAATGCTAAGGATGGAATAATTCATGGTAGAATACTGGAATTTTTTCAGATTTTTGTTGTCATATTTTGAAAAAAATTTTTCTGTGAATTTGGATCCCTGTCAGAACCCTATGTGTCACGATTAAAATTCTACTAGGGAAATGTAAGAATAAGATTCTAAAATAAGTCCAGTAATCAGGATGTTAGCTATCTCTTGTCTTATTTAAAATTGTCATGTGCATATCGTATATAATATTTTATACAATTTTTTTATATTTACAAACTTTTTGACGATTAAAATTACACACTGTAGGTAATTTTTTGAAAATTTTCATATTTCCAACGGGAACCACAAAGATGGTAAAAACTTTATAAACTACTGGAATGATCCTTAATATAAGAAAAATTTATTTAATAATAATACTTACTTCATATATATATATATATATATATATATATATATATATGTTTGTTTTTATTGGCATTTTGCAAAAGATATTGAAGAGAATTTGTGAAATCGAATCAGATTTCAACACTTGTATTAATTTCTCTCAATCTATAGTCGCAAGTTTCCAACATATGCGATTTGAAACACCTCCGGCAATTTTATAATATGCTAATTTACTTCATCGGATAGTTTATATAAAATGGTTTGTTTTAATGAATGTAAATTATGGAATGTATTTAACTTGCATGTGCTGTTAGAAATTTCGCGGCGAAACTTGGAGTAAATGTAAATAAGTTTCGTCCCGTATAGTTGTTACTTCAAACTTGCGTTTATATAGTGACTTTTCGTTGAATCAATGGATTTTACCGATCCAAAACATTCGAGAAATTAAAGAAACGACTTGAAACTTTGTATTATATTTATGTACATATATATATATATATACGCTCAAAAAATTTGTTATTTTCAAGTAAATATTCACTTGAATTAAGAAAAGATTTTCTTGAATTAAGTATAAGATTTACTAAAAAGGAGGAAACATCATTTTCTTACTTCAAATAAATATTTACTTGAAAATAACAAATTTTTTTTTCAGTGTATATATATATATATACAGACTTATTTATTGGTAGTGAGTTGTCACGTAAGTAATTTTAATGTTATTTTCTATATTTTTGGCTAATCTTAATTACTCGTCAGTAATAAACAAAACTTTTTATCGTATTGTCGGAATTTAAACGTTTGTTATTTTACTGATAACTGATTACTTCTTACCGTATTCTTATTATTACATATAGAAATTTTTAACTTTTAGTACACATATCCGCATAGTCTTTCCATGGACGAATAATACAATATAGATATATATCACGAAGTATTCTTCTATTCTGACGGTATTCCAGGTCGCATTTCCGAAAGCGAGAAAGAACATGACACATTGTCAGCTTTCGATTTTCAAATTGCCTGTGCCATCTTCTTGCTTGCCACTTCTTCCTGACCTCATTTTTGTTGATATTACATTAAATCTTTATTATCTAATTCTTTCGGTTTCTTTATTTCGAACAAGTGACATCGATACAGCGAAGTAGAAAGTATATTGAAAAATCATAAACTTACAATAAGAAATCGATTTTCTCCGCAATATACCCTTTTTCAGGCATCCGAGAAAACTGAAGATAGCAGTAGAATATAGTTCACGTCACGAGCAAAGCAATAAATTTTTTTTCAACGATTGTTTTCTGTCATGTCTTACAAAAGTTTGATCTCGGACAACTTGGAAGAAGGACGAGTCGACTGCCTCGTTTCAATTATTTAGAAAGAAGAAAAAGAATTTTTTTTTTTTTTTTAATATTAACCTTTATACAAGATGTGAAAAAAAACACTGAATATATATATATATGTAAACAAATATACAATTTCAGTGTTTTTATTTTTCATATATATATATATATATATATATATATACGTAAGTACAATTTACAATCTAATCATTTAACAGATTTATTACAAAACTAACATTTTTTACCTTAAATATACTATTTTCGTTCTATTTTTTTAAAAATGATTTCATGTTATATATGAAAGTACTACTTTTTCCCTTCAAAATCCAAAATCCAAAATCCGGCCGTTGCATTTACTGTGACTTTTGCGGAAACCCAGTATCGTTAAATATCGCTTCATTAAAAGAGAAGAAAAGATAACTACAAACACGTACATTTATTAGTTTCTTACATTTTTAATCGCACTGATTACAGGAATTTAAGTTAATTTAATTCAATTCGGCGGACCCCACATGACGGATGTCTTTGTTAAAAATCATCGACTTTAATATCTCAGCGGGAGTGCATTTTCGGGGAAAATGTTAAATACGAAAGTTTAAGAATTTTTCCCTGGCTATTTAACGGTACCATTGAATTTGACCTTGACTATGACCTTGAAGGTTATTGCAAGGTCAAGTTAATTTTTTTAAATGGGAACCCCTACTTTTGATCTGGGATTTGAAAAGAGCGGAAAATTTTACGTTCAAAACGATATTTATCCGATATTTTCAACAAGGTCATGGCAAGGTCTAATGAAGGTGAAATTTGTGAAATTTGTGAAAATGGATTTTAAAGGGAAAGAATTATATTTCCCTCGACACTTCAATCAACTTTTTGAAAAAAAATAACCCCTTCATGTTACAAGACGTATGCTTGAAATGCAGCAAAAAAACTTTTTTCAGTTTTAGGTTAGAATACCCTAGTAGAAAAGGACACCGGTCTCTGCCCAATTTTCTGCCCTCTATATGTTAGAAGTAATGGAGTTTAGAAAAAATGGCCATAAATTGGTCTCATTTCTTACTAATAGGCTGTAGTTTATTATTTGCATGGAAAAGTTCGGTTTTGTCCTTGATCGATCAAATTTTGTATAGGTCTGCGTAATTTCTGTATCGGCGTATTTAATTGATTTCAACTTCGATAATCGAAATTCGTCACTTTTTCACTGTCCATCGGGGGTCCATGATATCAACCGCACGGCAATAAGGGTTAATATATATATATGCAAGTAATATAAAAAGAGACCTCGACTGGATGAAAGAGCACCAGCCACGCTGAAAGAGAGAGACCGAAAGGAGCGAACTGAAAAACCACTGGTGAACGAAAAAGGACGGCGGCGGCGGCGGGGTAAAAGAATTTCGGAAGAGCGCAAGATAAAAAGTGAAATATAGTCAGCACAGAGTGTTGGAACAAACGAGCCTGATGCAAAAATTGAGAGGTAAAAGTGAGACGCAGATATATCGAGCGAGAGACATGGAGGGGCAAAGAGATATACAAGGGTGGTGGTTAAAGGGAGGGAGAGATAAACAGAGAAAAAGTGGAGAGTAAAGTAGAAGATGAAGAGAGAAAGAAGAGAGCGAGATTCGTATATGTATATATACATATATATATATAGCGTCGACTATCGCGTTTTCGGTCGCAAATGCCGCTCACGTCCGTTTTTCCCTTCCACGTTCTGTGTCCGGCTGCATATATATATATAGCGAAGCGCCGCGTGCAAAATTCCCGGGCGTGTGTGCCGTGCGTGTTTGCACTTTTTCATTGCACTTTTCCATCCCCGTCGGATAAGCACAGTTTCGAAAAGCGCCAAGGTAGCTTATATACACTCGAGCTTGCTCTCCGTGAGCATTGGCACGTACGTGTACGCGCGCCCCCACCCCCTATATATACGTATATACCCACACGTGCGTTTACGAGGGGTCGCTCATGTGCGTGCGCGAGTGCCTACAGAGTGTTATT
>JAPYZR010004222.1:0-13826 GCA_030522945.1 Trichopria nigra | reverse complement strand
CCACTTAATAGGTCCACCATTTTGGTTTTTCGAAAAACACCATACGGCTTTAAAAAATAGACATTTCAAGCAAAATTTTAAGCCCTTGTAAATCATTTTGTCTCAAAAATTGAAATACTCAGAGGGGTGGCCGTTTTGACAAAGAATGCCCCATATATATATAACCTTATTATTTGAAAATTAAACAAAAAAATTATGCACCATTGGAAAGAGCGATTTGTGACCAATAAAAACCCAACCGGATCCAAATGTCTATAACGTTTTTGAAACGTTTCAGAAACGTTTTATAAACATCGCAGACGTTTCAAAAACGTTACAGGCATTTGCTGCTGATTGGGAAGTGTCCATTGTAGAATTTTATACAATAAACTCGTGAATTTTAAATGACAAAATATCATGAGTCAAACATCACGAAGATAATTTGTACGGCTAGTACTTACAGGGAAGCTTTTTTTTTTAAATTAAATGAAAACTAGGCGACTTTTCAAGTCCAAATCTATTTTAGGGCGCTTTTTCACGTTTTTTTTTACGAATGTACGTTAATTTTCAGAGAAATCGGCCCAGAGATGGGCGAGAATTCGCAAGAATAACAATTGAAATAGTAAAAGTGTAATTTCAATTTCGTTCTTGCGAATTCTCGTCCAAATCTAAACCGATTTTCCTGCAAATTGACGCCCATAAAAAAAAAAACACGCGTAAACACGCCTTAAAATAAATTTTGACTTGAAAATCTATCTAGATTCTGTTTCATTTGTATTTTTTAGGTTCGGAATTCACGTTATCGACGACTGAGACGCCTTAGCTTCCCTTTAAGGGGCTGCTATAAACCGACTGCGTCGATAGCGTCATGTTTCTGCCTATCGGAAACGGTAACCGCAAAACGACCGCAAAAAAACCGGTCTAAATCGGTCCCGAAAACAACCAAAATTGGGTTAAAAAACCGGGAAAGTATATACCGACGTCGAAACAGAGTTGCTCGTGTATCGGTATTTTCTTGGTTGTTTCGCGGTTTAATAGGGGAAAAACGCGGTATATTTTCTTGGTTGCTTTGCGGTTTATTATGAAAAAATAACCGCTGATATACGTAAACTTCATAAATATCGGTATTTTTCGGGTTTTATTGTGGTTTAATTTCAGTGGATTTTCGACACCGGTATTTATTCGGTTGTTTTTACTTAATATTGGTTGCTTTCGGGACCGATTTAGACCGGTTTTTTTGTGGTCGTTTTGCGGTTACCTTTTCCGATAGGGCTAACCTGGAATATTCAATTTAAACAGAAAGTAAATACATTTTCAAGCCGAAACCGATTTTAGGGCGCTTTGACGCATTTTTTATGAGTGTAGGTCAAATTTGAGTGCAATCGGTTAACAAACAAGAGAGAATTCGCAAGAACAAATTTTTGTAGTGGTCAGGCAGTTCGCATTGTTACCTCCGAACTTTATTCTTGCGAATTCTCGATGGTTTCTGAATCGATTTCGCTGAAATTTGACCTACATTCAAAAAAAAATGCGTAAAAGCGCTCTAAAATAATAATTCATTATGAATTCTCTCTGGAAGATATATGTTTTTTAACGGAAATAAATCGTCGGTAGAAGCCGCCCATTAAGGGGGTTCTAATAAAGTAAAACAGTTACCGTCTGAGTTTTTCAACGATAAAAGTATTAATCAAAAGTTATTGAAAAGTTGTGTCAAAATTTGGGCTTTGGAAGGGTGATTCTATACATAACATATATAAACAAATAAAATATCGTTGAATTATTTTTCCGGTTCACAACTAAACGAGGATTATCCGAAATAAATTATTTTTGTCAGAAAAAATAATTTATTTTCGATAATCCTCCATTAATTTTGGACCAATATTACCAATAGTTTTTTTTTGTGGATTATATATGATGTGTATAGAATCACCCTTCCAAAAACCGAATTTTGAAAAAAGGTTTTAATCCTTTTTCATTTGTCCTTTTCCTGTTTTGAGGTTAGGTCAGTAACTGTTCGACTTTAGAACTGCCTTAAAGAGTTAATATTCATTTATTATCAACTTCTCAACCTTTTATTTTTCAAAATGTCAACTATATATTTTTATATCTCTGTAGGGTTCATCGATGAAAGAGGTGTCAGTTAATCGACGAAACCAGATTAAAGTTGGAAATTAAATTAAATGTTAAGTTTTCAACTATAAGTTGTCAATTACTAATAAAAAAAAAAAAAAAAAATGGAATTACTTCGGCCCGTACCAAAGGTCGGAATCGAAGTATTGAATTTAGTAACTCGAAAAAAAATAATGAAATGTTTTTTCATCAAATGCCTATGTTTCACATCATAATGGTCCTAAAAATGCAAAAAATTTCTGTTCGTGATCTTGTACGTATGAAAATAAATATTAAAAATATACGTATATAGCGGATTATTATAGTTGTAAGTTGGCTCAACTTATATAGATCTGATTATTTTTTCAGACACATCCATACTGAAATGGTGGGGGGAAGGCCAAAAAACATTATCACGAAAAACTTTAAATACGTCCTTGATATATATTTTATCAGTGAAATGCGTCGCGTAACTTTATCAATTTAGTATCAAAAAAATTGATTAATGTCTTAAAATTTTTCGGATAAAAGACCGAATCTAAAGGTTACCGGTGGATTCAAATTGACCAATTAGAAATCGAGATATCCGCAATCTTGAACAAAATGATGTGATAACATTAAAAACATTATATCTTTCTTAGTTTATTGAGGAAAATGATGAACGAGTACTCGAAATACTCGGAATCATATATCGATTAAAATAGTAGTAATTGGTTTTCTAAAATTGACCAAGTCGAGATATCACCGATTGCAATAAGAGCAGATCTTAAGAAATCTTATATCTAATTGCTTATCATTTATTAAATGAAATGTATAATATAGTATGTAATTACATATATAAAAATACTCAAAATACGGGGAATTACATATAAATCGGTTTTTTAAAATTGAGACCAATCAAAAGTCGTAGGAGGTACCTCCTAGTATATCTGATCTCAAATCTGGATCAAATATCTATTCGTTTCAGAACACATATATGCACACTTTTATATGTGCGAAAATCAACGCTGAAAAAATAGTATATTTTAGGCATAATTTCGAATTTGACTGATATTTTGATTTTGGTGAAGTGTACGTTTTATTATACTTTTATCATATTTTTTTTAACTGATAGCGATGTATGCATCTATATCCGTACTGATTGATATTAATATTAATAATCTATTTTTCGATTATATATCATTATATATTTTCAATTTATACTTTTTTCAATTCACACTAAAACACACACTCGTGCGCGAGTGACGAATTAGGGCTTCGGTTGATCATTTCCCGCAATGCTTTGTATGCTCGTGATAAACCCATTACAAAGGCCTTTGAATCATCACGATTCGGCGCTTTCCTTATGATTTATATACGCCAACACAAACATATATATATATATGTATATGGTACTTGCGATGGATTCAAAACGTGATAAATTCTTTTTATGTACCTATATACCGGGTGGTCGTTTAGTTAATGCCAAAATATACATAACCCACATTGAAGATTTGCCCACTGATTAATCATGTTTGAAAAAGTCAAGATTATATACGTATACATCTGATCGATGCGATTATTAACTTCGTTATTGACTTCTGCCATATGTATGGATAACTGATAGAGAAACTTGTCCCAATCGCATCAAATGTGATTGACTTTAGATCCGACTTATTGATCCTATATGTATTTACAATAGTGAGGAGGAAAAAAGGCGTATCTGAAAAGTCGGTTGACCTTCCGAATGTCTTAACAAATTTGTGAAATTTTGAAGACTGCATGCTGTAAAAAAAATTTTTGTTTGTTAAATTTATTTTTTAACAAATCTTATAGATTTTACGGAGTAATAAACATTTAACGAAATAAAGAGAGTCTAAAATAAAGAAAATGCTGACGATATAAATAATGAAAAAATGTAACAGACATTTTAAATACATGTGTGTTTTTTTTAAATTGTTATTAAAAATACGCCATAGGATGAATGAAAAACATCTTCATCGTTCATAAGGTACGCATCTTTATATTTCATTCCCTTGATTATTGATTTTAAAAAACAAACAATCAATATATTTACACAGAGATGTTTTCATCAATACAATTTCTTAACAATGTATTTATTTTTACGATTCAGTTTTACTACATTGCGTTTTTTGATCAAATTTCCTTACGAATATAATTAATACACTATTGAACAATTTTTTTTTTTGTTACTTTTGTGTATACAAAATTTGTTGAAGAGGACTATTTTTAAATGCATATTATACGAAAAAGAAGATTATATATTTCATTTTAATTTGTATTCATTGAAGTTATGGATTTTTATGTATTAATTCATATTTTACATTATATTTTATATAAGTATTCAAATTGGCTGATCTAATATGACGGAGGGTTTCGATTGTGGCACTAATTTCGAGGTATACAAATTTAATAATATATACTACCCTGGCGAAAGTATCGGATAGAAATTTTATCCGACGCGATTTTCCAATCAGTTTCAATCCGTGCCAGATTGCAAAATTCAATCCTTTTTGATCCGTCACATGGCTACTACTATAAACCGTTTCATTCCTTGATTTCAATCCGAACGAATTCTCAGTTATTCCGACACACATTTGCAATCCGTTTTATTCCCCGAGTTCAATCCGAACGAATCCTCATTTATTCCGTCACACATTTGCAATCCGTTTTATTCCTTGATTTCAATCCGAACGAATTCTCAGTTATTCCGACACACATTTGCAATCCGTTTCATTCCTTAATTTGATTGCTATAGATTGCAATCTGTTAAATTTCACCATTAAAAAATGTTGTTTTCAAAAATTGTCGTAGGTTCCGTCAGTAAACGAAAAAGTATTCAAAAGCATTCAAGAACAAGAACTAGGACTGAGAATTATATAAAGAAGCATTCATTATTTGGACTGAATTAATTCTATTTCGTGTACTTTAATACTACTACTTCGTTTACGCAGAGATACAATGCAAATCTATTTTTTAAAATTGGAAACTTGTATATTTTTAACATTTCATCCGCCATATTGGATCCGCCATTATGAATCCTTCTAGTTAGTTGATGTAGCTTCAATAAAAGTGATCAAGTAAAAGAACAATTCGAAGAGAGAAGAATTTTTATTGGATATGCGAATTCTTTTTTTTTTTTTTTCTTTTATTAATATATACAATCATTTCTTTATCTTGTTTGCTCTTCTTGGCTTCTTGTATGTATTTCGTGTGCCACGTTACTCTATTGAGTTTTCCTCAAAAGTCACTATACAAAAGCAAAAAAACGAACCTGACTGAAAATTTTAAGCAGTTTTACACAATTTTATCTTAAAAATTGAGGTAAACATTTGCAATAAATATATATATATATATAATTTGTAAACCAAGACTGTATATAGGTGATCATTGGCAAACCGCAGCACAACGAAAAACGACATTCTTCTACGAAAAACATACATATGGTTTTGAAGAATACTTCATGAACATATAAAAGAACGCATGTTGTAGTGTGTTGATGGTCGATATGTAGATTACTCCATTATTGTCAGCCTGGAATAATTTAATCTGTAAATAAGTTTTATCTAGTATTGATGTGCACGTGTGGTGACTTTGACATGTATGCACGTACACCGCATCTATATATATATACATATATATGCACACATACACACACATTTATGTATGCATGTATGTATGTATGTATGTATAAGAGACTTGTATATATAGATCATATGTAAGATCTACATTAAAAAGTGTTATATGCACAATAAGCGACTGGACGCTAATGAATCAAACCTTTCCAATATATATATGATGCAAAATATGATAATCTCGAATGCAGTCGACTTTCCGATTATATTTTTTTTATTTCGAATGAGCATGTTGCTATAAGTCTATCACCTCTGTCATATTCTACATTATGTTTAGATCAATATATAAGTACAGTTTATACTACTGGTAGGTCGTGGTGCAAAATTCAGTTTTATTTTTTATAACTAACTTTCTTATATATATATATATATAGTTTGCGCGTATTATTGGCCTTGTGAAAACTTTAACGTTTATAGGAAAAAAACGCGCGAAAAGTTACAAGTATCCTATCAGTGATTCATTCTCTATATTTTTCATTTATCTGTGTACTTAAGATTTTTTATTCGTTTTCACACTTTCATTTTATTTACCTTATTTTTTAATAATAATAACAATATATAATAGCAATAATAATATCGCGACTTTGTTGACATTTGTATATATGGATTTGTATATTTATTGACATTTGTATAGCAATAATATAATACCGCGACTTTGTACAAAACAAAAACTGCAGTTTAAATACAACATTGTTGCCGAGCTAAGATGGTGTTTTACAAACTGACCCGCTATTTATATTTTATAATAGTTTTGTGTGCACAAACGGTAGGAAAATTGAGTTTAATAAATTAGAAGTCATATAAAAATCTGAATGTATAAGAAAGATGTGACAAAAGGTCCTATAATCACTATACTGATTATGTACGGTTCACGTACGGGCGAACGTCATTTTGACGTCCATATACGCATTGTTCATTCATTATTCTTTTACTATTAAATTTTATTACATTTTGGTTACATTTTACTACCACGTTTATGGTTCGAAAAAGTTATTCCCAGGCAGATTAATTTAAATTCCATCGATTCCAATTCAGTAGAAAAAGTATAGTAAAACGGTACAAGTGTGTTGGTTCGCTATTCAAATACAAACACAAATATATACTGAGGCATATTAAGAAACATCGTCGGATGGGGAAGTATTTACCGACATCCTGTATATAAATTAAAATGGACTCTGCATGGACAGATCACGGGGTTATCGCCTTCGAGATATCTGCGCATCGACTTATATATACAATTGCCCGTTTTACTCGATTAATGATGAATTTAGATATTGTTTATCGAATAACAATCGTTCCCACATTATATTCATCCGCCGAATTGGTTTTCATTTCTGCTAAGACGAATTTTATTGGTCATAGATTAAAATAAGACTCTGGGTTGCGATAAAAGGTCGATCTCTGTCCGCAAATATTTTTCATTTATATTTCATTATATAGTTTATAATCTTTTTGCAAACAAAAAAAAAAAAAAAATGATTTCGTTCGATTTTGCCGGTAAAAAAGGAATAATACATTCCCACATACAATTCCAAAATTTACCCCAATTAAGGATAGCCAAGATTTCGACGAGCCAATGGTGGACGCCTGTAAAAGAAAATATTCTCTCTAAATTTCATTCTATACATTGGAGTGAGTCGGAGAATTTTCACTCCAAACGGAGTAAAAGATCACTCTTAAAGAGTGAAAATTGACTCCTTTTCAAACGTAGCACAATTGTCACTTTTTGTGGAGTGAAAGTTCACTCCAAGAAATTTAGAGAGTAACGTCATTACAACATCCAAACCTGGATTAACATGAATTTGTAAGAATTCTTCAGGTAGAAAATTAATCCTACTTTTTCAATACTTTTTAATCCAACCCTGACGGTAGAAATTAATCGTGCCTTTATATTCTAAAGGCCCTATATATCGAAAAACCGTTATAAAATCTGTAGGAGAAAATCTCTCGATTCTATCCTAGATTTTGTGTAAAAAATCTAGAAATTTGACAGTGAAAATTACTATGAATTCGGGACAGATAAAATATGAATTCTACCTGGTTTTTATATCGGTTTTGTCTAGAAGATACTAGGTATGATTATTTTTATATAAAATTATTTTTTAGGTTATAATAAAGTATAGTTTATTCAGTTAATGAAGTTAATAAACAACTATATAGTAAGTATTATTAACTTCATCGAAATGGAAAATAAAGAACGTGAACTATTTCGTAGACGAAAGTATAAAGCAAAATTAAAAGTGAAAAATAATTTAATATTTAATGAAAATGACTTTCATAATGCGATATACATATTTTTTAAATTGCAAATATTAAAAAAAGAAAAGGAAAAAATGATAATATTCATCATATTGGCAACGAAGAGTGTCAGGATCAAGAAAGAGAAGAGAATATAATGAAGCAAGAGAAGAGAATGACAGGTACATGATAGATTTTACGGTTTTGAATCTATACGCAGTTTTTCCTAGATAAAAACTGGACAGATTCTGTTTAAATTCTGTATACATGGATTGTTATCTTGCGACATTAGTCGTATACCTGTGGATATTGGGACATTTCTAGTCTAGAATCTGGATCGAAATACTTGTGTAAAAATGGCATCACGGTATTTTCAGTTATTTTTTTACGATTTCATTAATTTCGTGATTTATATATATTTTAAAACATTTATAAATTTTTCATAATTACTTTTCATTTTTTAAACATCCAAGCTTGTATTATTACTTTATATTTATTTGAATTATTTGATTTATTTGAATTTTCTCATTTCCTTCATTTATATCGTTGCCTTTTATCTTTGACGGGTTGTTTATTATATCCTTGCAAAACGCGTAATATCTCTTTGTTTGGGATAACGTTATATGGTTTTTGGAAAAAAATGTTTTTCTTATTTATAAGGAATTAACAAGTAAAGTAGTAGTTTTTCCCTGATTCTTCTGATATTTTTATGTTATCAAGTGTTGTATTATTATATATGTTTTACATTAAAGATATATTTTTTGAAACGATATATGTATATATGAGTTCCCGTAAATTAGGTTTTGCATCATAATAATAGTAAAAATATAAATAAGTCAGTCAATAATTATTATTATTATTATTATTATTTATATTATAAAAGTAATTATTAGTCTGACTTCTTAATTTTTTTCTTACGAATGAGAAGTCAAAAACTTCAACTTATGAATTGCATTAAATTTACGTTAATCGTCTTCCGATTTGTTGACCGAACACTTATTGATCCTTAAAGATTTTTCAGACGATTTTATTAACTGAATGAATGGTTGACAACTTTGCCGTTTTATCAATCTACTTTTCAAGTACTTTATTACCTTGATCCATATAGATCAACTGTATGTTGTCACCTAACTTCTCATTGATTCCTCCACCGATTTATCAGTCGTTTCCATCACTACAATTTTCAATTCATTTCACATTTGGCCATGAATTTGGTTAATCTGATATTTTTAAACTTGGCTTATCTGAAATGAATTTTCCACTATAATGAAACGATTTAAAAGTCTTTTTTTTGTGAGTCTGCATTAGATAAGTTATATGTGTACCCGCAGAACTGGAGTATAACATTTCAGAAGGCGATTCTTCGTGAAATTTGAAATCAAGATGTCCTTTACCAAAATTCGATCCGACGCATAGAATTTGAATGGCGAGCAATTGAAGTTTAGAAAAAAAATACTCTTTTTGCAATAACTCGGCTCAATTTCAACCTATATTAACGAGCGAGGGCGCATTTTAAAGGTTTTTTCAAGCCCAACAATTTCCTTTTAAAAGCGTATTATCTGAGATGAATATTTCGCTAGTTATGGCCTCATAAAGGGATAAAATTGGCTTTTTTGCGGTTTTTCGCGTCTAACTCATTCCGGTAAATAGCTAGCGAAATATCACATAAACAATGTTATAGAGCTTGGAAAGACGAAGAATTTGCACCCTCATACGTTTCGTTTCGATAAAAATTCAGTTCGTGGGGAGACGTTAAATCTCAGAAAATTAGTGAAAAACGCGCTCCATCAATGTCAAATCCGTTTTTCGTCAATTTGTTAAGATTTAACGTCTCCCCACGGACTTAATTTTTATCGAAACGAAACGTATGAGAATGCAAATTCTTCGTCTTTTCAAGCTCTACAACAATGTTTATATGATATTTCGGTAGCTATTTACCGGAATGAGTTAGACGCGAAAATGATTATCAAAACATATGTAATATATTAATTTTTTATGCATTTTAAGAATAAATTCTGAAGAAGGCCACAACAAATGGCCGAAACTTTATGATGATGAAGTTTATATGTTAAATATCAATGATCCTAAATATAAATACTCAAGCAATAAAGTAATTAAAAACTAATAAAAGCAATTTCCGTTCGATTCAATGACGTCGATACCATTTCGACCAACTTTCTCCTCGCAATTTCTAACAAAGATAAATAACAACGTAAACAAACTTGAAATGATTATAAACTATTACTCCATTCAACAATTGCATGCCTGTCATAATAACCTCGCAGGCGTTCCAACAACAAATACACGACAGTAGTATAATAACAGACAAACAATAATAAAACTATATACCATATAGAAATTGATATAACGTACAATTCGTACATTTAAAATTTTTGTAAATCGCACACGAATTTCGGAAAGCAACACATAAAAGCACATAAGTTTTTCGTGCTCGTGAAAACAATGAGTCTTTAAATATAATCCAATTTATACAACATGTTCGGTTTAGTTGTAATTCACATGTCCAAAGAAAAGTGGCACACCTAGCGGTGATTTCTGAAATCGCTGAAGCAAATCGTCCTGCAGCCATAACCCAAATAATAACATTATACTGTCACTACTTACTTGTAAATGAGCAACAAATATAAGCATTTTAGTAAGTACAAAAAAATAAACATTTGACTTTCGGACAGTAGGTATCGACGACAGCGCCACCTATCGGCGCTTGGACCTTCTAATAGTGCGTAACAATTGGTTGTCAAAATACTACATGACTGTTCTTCTAGCATCCCATAAGCGACTAAATTCGCTTTTAATTATTACATTCTGTACACGGTAGTGTTTTCTAAAATCCACTTTACAATCCTCTTGTACTTTTGAGGTTATAAATCACTTGGCCATCTCTAGTATTGTAATAGAGCATTTCACGTTTTAGGAAAAAAATTGAAAGATGATGAAGGACAGGATTAGGAGAAGGGTACCACTATGATACCTTTTGTCTAATGCTGTCCTCCAGCATCTTTCAATTTTTCCCCAAGCCTGAAATGCTCTATATGTAGATACCCTCAGTGCGACCATTTTAACTTATTTCATGCTCATATCGTAATCAATGAGGTTTTACCGAGGTTTATTTATTATGTTGCCAGTTGATTCCCAAACTTACCAAAGTCCTCGATATAATGAATTCCCCGATAATAATCAGTAACAATCACTGAAAAGCAAAAGGCAGTAAGAATCGTAAGAAACAAAACATGAAAAGGAGATAAGGAACCAACGAAAAGAGTCTCAACACCAACTTATCTTTATTAACTCAGTATTTCTCAAAAATTTCATCCGACGTCTCGCAATTGACAGACACTGTATTCTACAAATAGCTCGTTTTACGCCATATAGCCGTGGGAAAAACTACTTCCCCTGTTCTCTCTCTATCTCTCTCTCTCTCTCTCTCCCTCTCTCTCTCGTGTATCTGTATAAAAAGTATTTATCCTTATAAAACAAAGAACAAAAAAAAAAAAACTCCCGTTTTTAACTTCAAGTGCGTGAGTACGTATGCGATGGACGAAACTCGATCGAACGACGCCTTCCGTTAAATACGACAGGAGCGTTGCGATTACACATCGAGCACATCGATCGAACGCGTCGAAAAATCTACGATACGAGCGCTAATAAAATCTAAAAAAATAGAAAGAAGTTTTCGAGCCCCTAATAAGTTCACTGCACACTACGTAGAAAAAGAGGGGAAAAAACGAAAAAAAAAAAACAGTGTAGGATACAATTGTCCAGAAAATATTAAGACCCTCTGGAAGTGCAGGCCTCTTCGCGTTGTCGAATTTGCGCGCGCAAATGCAATCGCGATGAAACGACGCTGTACAAACGCGGTTAGATGTCATTGTCGTTCGTCGTCGTCCACTACGCCTGTTTCACAGGATTCTAAAAATGCTTCCGATTTCGGGTTCCTAACAAAATTTGGACGTTTCTCTTAATCTTCTTCTTCTTCTTCTTTACTTACAAATTGCCAAATTCTGGCGTTTTTTTTTTCTTTTTTTTTTTTTTGTATTGGAATTACAACGGTAGGCGAACTCGCGCGACAACCATCAAGCTTATTTTAGCAGTCCTTTCTATACCTATACCTACTAATTACGAAACGTCCAAAACGTAAAAGCTGACAGGTCAACGATTCGTATATAGAAATACCCAACAATGTTTCACCTATAATTAGACGTTGAAACTTCACACTTCGTTTCAAACTCCGCGTCGATAATTGTTCCGCGCATCCCTCCGCGCACCGAAGAGAGATTCGCGCTGACGCGAAAATGTCGGCCATTTTTTAAATGCGCGCAAACATGTTGAAGGCACTGGAAGAGGAACATGCAACTCGACGCAACCCTATCACCATCGCACAGTGCCAAAAGTTCACCCAAAAACATGAATCGATTCGGGAAGAGGATTCGACGTTACTTGGAGGTGTGTAGAGATTCATCGCCTGGCCAACCCAATCCCAAAATCCCCGGAGTCTCTCCAATCGTATCGTCTCGAGCTACTACTCCCTACGTGTCGTAGTACGGCAACAGCCCCAAACGACACAGAATTCATTGATTGGATTTTCCTCCATTCGAGAACGCCTCGAACCCCCCAGCCAATGATTATCGGGTACCTCAATGGGATGGGCGACGTGTTGTACCGTCTCAGAATCTCACGAATGTTTGACTTAATCGTCTACGAATACGCTTCAGGATGTTCCCCGTACACGTGAAGCGCGGGTATGATCGAGAGTGTCCCGCCGACGTCGCCTCCGCTGAAAAAACCGCCAATACGTTAACGAACTCAGACTGATCCTGTTACCTTAAAAGTCAATGCATGTATCCCATGTAATTTTGATTTTGACAAGCGTCTTAGCGAGACTCCCATTGTTTAAGACGAAATGTCAGTCTTGGAAACTGCCGCTGCGCATTGAAAATTGGCCGACCATTTTCCGGGACGCGTCAATAGTGTATGTGTCTGGTCAACTGTAGCGGGAGAAATGTACAAATCTCGATTATCATCTCTCGGGGCCTCTACGGTCCTTGGTAAGGAGACGGCCCGCGTCTGCGGAGCGACCTTACGTAAATGCGTTCAAACCGACTCACGAGCGCGCGCGCACACACACACGGGTTCGCGATTTCTATCTATCTACCCTACGTACTTTTACTTTAATCACGAATAAATTCGATACATCGACTCTTCGCTCATTTCCAAGTCCTGCTTAAAAAAATGCGCCCCCAGCGGGAAGAATCGCATCAACGATTGCCCCATCAGTATATACTTCGACGAGGTTATATCCCATCCTTTCCCGAGATCGATGTCCTTCCCGAAAACGATCGATCCTCGCACTACCGGACTCTCACTCATCTTGTCTATGTATACGTATTTGTAAGCACTTGGATTCCTCATCGATCCCGCGCTGTCATGGTGCACTGTACACGTCGCCCGCATTTATACTGGCGTAGGAAGTGGTGGGTTGCACTTGGGCATTATCGCGGACAAGAAGAGGCGAACTGGAGTTTTCGTTACGTTGGCTCCGTTCGTCGGCCTCGTTCCGCCGCTTACTGATGTCGCGCTGCGCGATTCTTCGGCGTCTCCGGTACGACATCACGTCTGCAAAAAGAAAGCATCCATGCTATTATTTGGGAACCCCCGAAGCCGAGTCTGGCGCTGCGTCTCTAGTCTAATGATTGTGCAGAAGCCACCGAAAGCATGTTCATGTTCGTCGGTTAGTGTGCAAAGCTTTTGATTAGTACCAGCCCACAAAAAAAAAAAAAAAAAAAAAAAAAAAAAAAAAAAAAAAAAAAAAAAAAAAAAAAAAAAAAAAGAAAAAAAAAAGAAAAC
>JAPYZR010004221.1:0-28213 GCA_030522945.1 Trichopria nigra | reverse complement strand
CAATCACTGTTATGTAACTGTGCCAATTTTGAGGCGACATTTTAATGTAACTGTTACATAATTGTGACATAACTTCTGTGATTGTTTGCTGGGATAATTTCTTACGCAATTGATTATTTCTGAGTCATAAAGCGTTTATTTCTTTTTCCACTTTGAATTTAATCGTTTTAACCATGTTGGTATTTCTGATATAGTTTCGATTCCATATTTTTCTGTCGGTATATTTTTAACTTTGTACAAGGTACATTACATTCGTACCATTATTTATTTATAATATAAATAGTAATGATCTTTCATGAAAAAAAAAAAAACAAATTATTACAAAATGATATTTTTTCGAAGTTCATAACTGTACACACATATATACTTGCTTACTTTTCTGGTCTTGTTATAGTTTATTTGTTTGTTTGTTTTTTCGTTTCAAATAAATTACCATTCATGAATTAATTTTTTTTATTTTTTTAGATTGTTTTTAAGAAATGTCTCTTTGGTAATCTCTACGTTGGTCTAGAGATGTTCTAATCATATGACTTTTTCAAAGAACAAACTTTTCGGTGTATATATACTATTAGGTTAGGGATTATTACATTTTTTTATATTTAACGCTGTCTTTGAGGTTGTTTATCGTAACAATGATACTTTTTCATTTTTCTTTTCTTTGACTACTTTTTTGTCTGCATATATTTACATACAAAAAGTTTTTCTTGTTTCGTAATTGCAATATTATTGACAAATGCTCACTTCGTCTCATTGTTTATCAGTACTGATAACTTGCGCATGTTCATATACATAAAATAATGAGTGCATATATCTGCGTTGCTAAATACATATATGATCCTATATGCGTATCGTAATTATACTCACATATTGACTTTTATATATACATTGTAAATTTATCAAATTTGAGTTATCTAATTCTACATCACAACATTAATTGACACATATACAATAAATGTACATTAAGGTCATTAGGTCGCTAATTAAGAGCATTGTGTCAAACGCATGAAAGAAAACGGGATCAAATGATTTTTTTTAATAATCTAATTCGTTTATTAAGCTCGAAATTTATCCGTAATGAATGCTATTATAATAATAGCACATTACATTGAAAAACTATATAATAAAATAATTTAAAAAAAAAACAGCTTACGTGTACATACATAATTTACGCGTGCGTGCGTATATGTAACACTTATGTATAATGATCTATATACATAAATATAATGATCTAGATACTCAAATTCATTCACTAAATACATTTACAAGCTTTAAACACAGATTACACATCGTCATTTTAGTTATTACAATTAAGATTAGATTTGTCTTTCTTAGTTATAATATATATTATCGTGGAGTGATGTATTTTTAATGTATATATTTACTAGTGCCTTAATTTATTGCATGTTTTTAATGAGAGGTCCATTTAATAATAAATATATAAATAAATAAATTTGTTGCTGATATTTTTAAAAAGTTTGTTGACATTGTATTTCTATTACTTCAAAGTGACATATCTGAGGGATATAATAGTAAATTAGGTGTAAGCTTGCTCCAATAGTTTGAAATTAGAAAAATTGAACATTGCAGATATAATTCAACTTCAAAATTATTTAGCTTTGTTCTGTTACGTTAAGCCAAATAAATATACATCGCAATAACAATATAAATGGTGTGATTTGTGCTTACCTAAGATAATAAGATCCAGAGGTTTCGAAAAAGTGTAACTCATTAAAACAAAATTAAAGATTAATTTCAAAATTTAAAGATACGTTGTAAATCGCAGCCTTCCTTAATGGCTTATGTAAATGATCTAATTTCAATTTTTGGGAAGTACGGCTCTGTGTGACATATATATTATTGGAGCAAAATTAATACACCATCACTTACATTTTCGTTTGCAAATCTTCAATTGAATAAAGTCTTCCTTAAAATAATTGTTTGAGAAGTATGCTCTATTGAGATTGATAAAATTATTTAAATAAATACACCCTGGTAGAAATGAAAACATTTTTTAGCCAATTCTTAGACAGTTCAGATATTTACCATGTTAAAAGCATAGGAGAAATGGATAGTGTAAGAAAAAAATGGATAGATTTCTACTAGGGCAATTTTATGTCACATTATAAATGTATAAAAAAATTATTTGTTATTAATTTTATTTTTGATCTTATAATCACTTATCGATAAGTGATAAGTATGATCATATACTTTATTGAAAAATAATGAAGGTATCACTAAAAAATGTGCCTTGATTTTATGAAAATTTTGAAAATAACATTGAGTCGATCTTGTACCAATCCTAAAGTCTTGTAAATATGATTATTGTTTCTATATAAACATATTTTCTATAATATCGTAGTGCACAAACAGTTTTACAACAAATATATTATACATTTTGCTTGTATTTTCGAAATATAAAATTAAATAAAAAAAATATATATATATATACAATAAATAATTCTAAAATAGAAAAAAAATTAACAAACTAATATCATTACATTACTCCCCGCTAAATGAACTTTTCGACAATAATTTTTAACGAGTTTTAAACGTGCCGTGGAAAATATCAGAAGGGTATAATGTTGTTTGCTATAGCAGAGCAATGCTATGACAAACCCTTGTCAAGTTAAAAGTGTTATTAGGGTTTTAATTTAGTGCACGTATATTGACCGATCCACATTTTAGTCACAGAAAGACGACCATTTTCGCATTCAAGATAATTCTCAACTGTTCCTTACAATAAATCTTTCTCGATCGTAACCTTCCGTCACTTCCCTCAAATCTGTTCTTCAAACCATATTCTTAGTAAGGGTACTTCTCTGTGTGTCTTATTCGCTCTTGCGTTTGATCTTTATCCGTCAGTTTTTCGTTTTCCTATGCTAAAGTGTCACTCAGACCTGAATGACGATTATCGAATATCTCTCCTTTGATGTTATATTTTTTATTGATTTTTAATGCGATTTAAATGTGATAATAGTTTTTTTTCATTTTTAGTTAATAATTTTGACATATTAATATTGATACGTTATAATTCGAGATTTTTCGTTTTAATCTTTATCGTGTCACAATTGTTTACAATTTTTCTTGTTCTATTTAACCGCAGCTTTCTCTGTAGTTTCAACATAAAGAAGTATTGAGTGTAAAAGTATAATTTGCCAAACAACAATATTTGTGCAATTCCAAATTTATTGACAAAGGCAACATTCGTGTCGCTTCATGATCACTGTAACGACAGGTCTCGAGATAATTAAATAATGCTTGATTTATATGGACTCAGATTTATAAATAATGAATTCAACAAATATAGTAAAAAGAACTGTAAATGTATACAGTAGTGGTAATTAGATAAGAAAATTATAAGATGAAAAGGGCATTAATTTAAGATGCAATAAACAATAACACCTTGCTTTCAATAGAGTAATCAAATTTATGCAAATTTATAGTCTAAGGGGTTTCTGAAGTAGAACAGTTACCGACCTAACCTAAAAACAGGAAAAGTATAAATAAAAAAGGGATTGAAACATTTGTTCAAAATTTGAGATTTCGAAGGGAGATTCTACATATCATATGTAATGCCCAACAAAATATCGGTTACATTTGATTGCAAATTACAGGAGGAATATCCGAAATAAATTATTTTCTCTTAACAGCAACAGAAATAATTTATTTCGGATAATTCTCGTTTAATTTTGAATCGATTTTAACGATATTTTATGAGGATTGTATATGTCATGTCACCCGTCCGAAGTCCGAATATTTTAAAAATATGTTTCAATCACTTCTGAGCAAATATTTCTTCTCGTAAAACTGACTGTTACATGGGTTCATTTTGAGGAAAATTGAAATACTTTATGATTTTCCGCAAAATAATAGAATATGAGCTACGAACATTTCTTTGAAACGTAAATATATGCCGATAAAAGCAAAGATTTGTAAAAATTGTAAACTCGCGTGCGTGCTTTTGTTTGTCTACATACACGTTTGTGCATCATATGTATCATATATGTAGAATTTAATAACTGTAATAAAGGAAACAAGACCTGAGAATGAGCGTGCATGCAATTTAATGACATTTTCACATTTCGGACGTATACAATTTAATTTTTTACGCGTGTCTGTGAAATGTTGTGTATTTATGCATTAATTCAGTTGTAGTCAACGCATGGAAATTTTATGTTTATTTCGTGTCTATATCTACATAAAGTTCCATGAACGTGCACATTACGTGCAAATATGTCAATTATTCAATATTTCATGTGTCGCCCCCTATAGAATGGTTCAAAACAGCAATGTGTGTAAAATCCCAGTCCATTGGTCCACGTGCGATATGGTTAACCGCTTATTTCATGCCTTTCGTATAATAGTTTAAACACATTTGGGACAGGTTGTCCAGCAAATATATTTGTGAAATTCCAAATTTATTGACAAAGACGGCAATTGTGTCGCTTCACGACCTGCATGTACATATACGGTTATTGTCTTGATTCTCGTCCATTATTACGTACCAATGGACATTTTTCTATTTCCTTTCTACGTCGTAATCGCGCAATCTCCATCTACACTTTTGATTTTCTTTTCATTACTCCATTATTCTTCTATTGACAGTGTTTCGTAATTCTAAGAACCTTCGAAATGCTTCAGTATATATATACACTATTTCGACCGAGTCCCAATATTTTCAAACTTTTTTCGGACATTTTTCTTTTTTGTTTGGGCAGCTATACTTTGATACTGTATGCATCATATCATCACGAACTATTGACAATCTATATATAAAAATGTTTATCGATAAGATAAAAATTTAAGGATTCTGAAAGAGCATATCCAAACACAGTGAGAAACGTATAGGTTTCCTATTGTCATTCGCATCGTTACGATTATAAGATTGAAGCTGGAAAAATAGTAACAAAATCACGGTTTGTTTAATTACAGTAGATTAATTTTGATTGGCCCTTACGGCCAATTTAGATACATTGCGACGAGGGGCCATCGAGAAACATTTTCCGGTATTGTGGCCTATACCCAACATCCACCTGATGTGATGAACCAACAGAAAACCTTTCTCCATACATTTAAACCATTCTTTGTCGTAAACAGTAAAATTTAATATCTAATGTATAATTTCTAAGGTATTATATTTATCATTAAATAATTATTAGGATTTCGGTGATTTTCAGTTCAATGTGAAACGTTTTAAATTTCAAAATGACTGTGAAAATTGGTAATTACAACTAAAATTCGCTTATAGAATTGAATGATACATTTTCCATATAGTAGATTTTGGAGCCTCCTAGTGGGATACGGCGGCCGAATGCCGCAGGAGCGATTACCCACCCCTATTTAACGATCATTACATATTGATCATTTTTCCGGAATCATATTTTATATAGAGTCAACATATATATTCGGATCATCGCAAAAAAAAATATATATATCAATCTATATAATTTTTGTTCACGGTTGTAGTCACAAGTTGCTCCAGGGTGTATACAGATACATACGCAAGTATATATAATAAGTATATTGGTCTTTGTATATATAAACATTTATGATTATAGATATATACACACACAAACGACACCCACATAGTAATTTGTGTACCTGTGTACTTTTAACAAGGTAGTACGACCCTATGTATGTGTGTATATATATATTGATCTGTATGTAATTATATGTAATTGTGTATAATTATACGCGACCAGATAACATTTATCGATAATTATATATTGTTCATTTTCCCGGAATTTCTACCTGACTTGAAGAAAATTCAAAAAGAAAAACTTGCTGACAATATCAATACATCAATAATAAATTTAATGAAACGGCTGGAAACAATCAACGAGAATGAGAAATGTAAACGATTAAGAAGGAGATGCGCCACAATCCCAACAAACGAGAAAGTATTGGAAAAAATCATTTTCAATCCTGAATCTATCCATTTCCAATTGCAATACGTTTCAATTCCGTTAATACGATACCGTACGGCATTTGAAAATAGAAGAGACATATTCCATTTAATTCTAATGAATTCGAAAATGAAATTGACTCATTTAACTACAATTATTAATTCGATGCAATACCGCCGAACGAATTTATAAAAAGCAGAAATAATTCTTTTCAATCCTTCGTAAAAAATTTTACGCCATTCAATTCGATCCAATACGTCACCAATATTACGACGCGATGCAATTCGATTCAATTCGATAACAATTTTTTTCAATACTTTGTCTAAATTTGGACGCGTTGTAATTCGATCCAATACGTCTGAATTTCGCGAAAGCAGTACCAATTCTTTTCAATACTTTTCAGTTTGATCCGATATGTTCTGGCGACTTACAAAAACGAACGATTTTTTTTTTGAATACGTCCTAATACTTCCGGTCGAGTTTCAATAAAGGAACGGTAATTCGGGTCAATACCTACATTTCGAGTGTTTTATTCGATCCAATGTATTCGAGCGAATTTTTCTGAAGTATTCTCTAAATTTCACGGAGTGAAAATTCTTCACAGAATTTTTCAATTCTTCTGAAGCAGAATTTCATTACGGAAGGAGTAATAATTCTCCCATTTAATAAGAATGACATTTCCTTTGAAAGAAATGAAAATTTTGTGGATCAATTTTCAATCCAAAAAATTTTGAAGATATAATTTCACAAAAAAAAAACTATAGTTTTCAAATAGTTTTCGAATAGTTTCTTATAGCATTTTCGCGTTTCCTGCTCTAAATTTCTTGGAGCGCGATTTCACTCCATAAGGAGTGAAAATTGAGCCACTCTTAAAGAGAGTGAATCTTCACTCTTTAAAATAGACATTTCACACTCTTTGGAGTGAAATTTCACTCTACATTGGAGCAAGTCGAAGAATTGACACTCCAAACGGAGTGAAATGATTTCTTTCACTCTTAAAGATTGAAAATTCACCCCATTAAAAGAGTGGATCAATCATCACTATTTGTGAAGTGAAATTTCACTCCAAGAAATTTATAGAGATTGTTTTAAGCAGAGATTAGAGATTAGATGCAATTTAGAGAGCATACTCTAAATTTGTTGGAGTGAAATTTCACTCCTTTATACCAGAGTAGCTCAATTATCACTCTTGGTGGAGTGAAATTTCACTCCAACAAATTTAGAGTATGCTCTCTAAATTGCATCTAATCTCGCTAAATCTACAGCATACTCTCTAAAATTCTTGGAGTGAAATTTCACTCTTAAAGATTTAAAATTGAGCCACTGTTTTGAAGAGTGAATTTTCACTCTACATCGGAGTGAGTCGAACAATTTACACTCCAAACAGAGTGAAGTGTCACTCTTCAAAAGAGTAGCTCAATTTTAATTTTTTAAAAGTGAAATTTCACTCCATGAAATTTAGAGAATAGTAATGAATTTAATACAAAGAAGAGGACGGAATTCGAATTCTTCGTCCTCTATTGGACCCGAAAATATTCCATAGAATTGAATAACGTTCCCTTATTTAGGCAAGACAATCTCTCTGAATTTCATGAAGTGAAATTTCACTCTCGAAGAGTGAAAATTGGGCCACCCTTCGAAAGAGTGAATTTTCACTCTTTAAGAGTGACATTTCACACTTTTTGGAATTAAATTTCACTCCAAGAAATTTAGAGAGTTATAATTAATTGTACTGTTGTTTACAATTGATTTTTATTCAACGATTTTTATTTTAAAATCAAATATAATTAAATCGGTAGTTATAAACGGTTAGTCGTGGCCTCGAAGGTAGCTGGATCGAGTACTGTAAAAATGTTTTTTTTTCTCGATTATCGAATTTTATTATCTTAATAAAAATATTACGCATCAGAATTAAAACCTATTCAATCCGAAATGGGAAAGATATTTCGGATTCAATATACTTTTTCATTTGTAATGGACAAATTACATTCGCACATAAAGAAAGGGTGGAGTGATTCGTCATTAAAATCGCTTTAAAGAGAAAAGGACCCAAAACGAAACCTCCTTATCGAAACATGACATTTTCTCATGTTCTTCCCTCGATTTCATAACATTTCCCATCTTCGTTTTTACTCTTTGTGTGTATCTTCGTCGCGGCATCGCCGGCTATATATCTATATATATACGCGCCTATATTACAAGCGCTCTTTCTCAATCATTCCGAATTTCTCTTTCGGTTTTACTTTCTCACTTTTACCGTCCACGGTGTGTATACCCATTCATTCGTCGTCTCTCTCTCTCCCTCCCGCGTCTCTTCCCTCTTTCTCAATCCGTTCGAAGGCCTATCTTTCTCCCTCGCTTTTACACAATCCGTCTTGCGCCGTCTCACTCGTGCCCGTATAGTCGGAGAGCGCATAAAACGGAGACGTATATTCGCGGGTAAGAGAGAGAGAGAGAGGTGGAGACAATGAGCGAGAGGGAGCGAATCGCTGCGGCTGCGTCATGTTCTTAGCGAACTGGGTCAGTGGGTCTCCCCACTTGGGCGGCCTAGTCGCGGAGCGAGCACACACGCGCGCGATCCGTTACGAGGGTGCGAGCGAGCGCGCGCGCACGCACGAGCCGCGCTCCATACACACCACTCCGCTCCGCGGCGATACTCGGTACATGTATACATATATGTATGTACGTACCGCGCTTACGGAACGGAGGAACGGAACGAGAGATAGAGGTGTAGACCGTCAGAGGGGAGTGCCAACGGCGTTACTGTTGACCCAGCCACGGCTTTGCGCTCGCTCGCTCGCGAGTTGGCTCTCCGATCTTTTCGAAAGCAAAAGTATAGTTTTGTCGCTTCGCCCGATCTCCCGGATTGCTTACGCTATACCAGGGATGGGCGACGTTCCACGGAACGAAAGAGAAGAAGAAAGAAAGAAAGAATCTCGATTCGGGAAAAAATCGCGATCGATCGCTCCGATCCTTTCATAACCGAGCATATATAGTTCTTTTCGGGGGAAAATTGAGCCACTCCTTCGTAAAGAGTGGATTGGCGACTCCGACAAAAGCGAACGTTCACTCTTTCGGTGAGGATGATTGAAACGAGTCACTTTGGATGGATTCGAACGAATGGAATTCATTCGTGGCAGTCGAGGGATTTAGAGAATTGGAGTAACGAAAATGTTCTCTAAATTTGGAGCGTGATTTCACTCTTAGTGAAAACCGAGCAACTCCACTCTATTCTCCAACGTCATTCTTTATCGATCAATCCTTCATTCGAATGAAAATTTAGATTATGACTGAAGTGAAGGAATGAACGTTCAACTCCATAATAGCCAAAATTTTACTCGTTCTTAATTTAAGTGGAGTTGCTCGGTTTTCACGAAGTAATCTCACTCCAATGGATTCGTGTACGAAGCAAACTTTTTGGGCCGATGTTTAGCTCGTTTCGAGATCCGAGCATCCGAAAGGAGTATTCATTCGCTTCAGTGAAGCGAATTTCCAATCGAGGGAGTTGAATTCATTCAAACAGGTGGGAGGATGGCGGCACGCTATACGCAAACTTTGAATGAAAATTTTACTCCACGTTTTTGGGAGTGAATAGTTTATTATTAGTAGGTCATGCGTTGAAAATTGTTCTTTTACGCTATAAATCTTACAAAAATAGTATATAACAGGGTGTCCCAGAACTGGAGGATAACATTTCAGGAGGCGATTCTTCGTGAAATTTGAAATCAAAAAGTCCTGTACCGACGCATAGGATTTGAATGGCGAACAATTGAAGTATATAGAAAATAAAATTATTGTTTTTGCTATAACTCGGCTCATTTTCAACCTATATTAACGAGTGAGGGCGGATTTTAAAGATTTTTTCAAGCCCAACAATTCCTCTTTGAGACCATATTATCTGAGATGAATATTTCGCTAGTTATGGCCTCATAAATGGAAAAAATTGCCTTTTTTTTCGGTTTTTCACGTTTAACTCATTCCGGTAAATACCTAGCGAAATATCGTATAAGCAAGGTTGTAGAGCTTGAAAATACGAAGAATTTGCACCCTCATACATTTCGTTTCGATAAAAATTGAGCCCGTGGGGAGACGTTAAATCTTAAAAATTGACGAAAAACCGATTTGACTGATGGAGTGCGATTTTCACTAATTTTCTGAGATTTAACTTCTCCCCACGGGCTCATTTTTTATCGAAATGAAACATATGAGGGTGCAAATTCTTCGTCTTTTCAAGCTCAACAACATTGTTTATACGATATTTCGCTAGCTATTTACCGGAATGAGTTAGAGGCGAAAAACCGCAAAAAAAAGGGGGGAATTGTTGGGCTTGAAAAAATCTTTAAAATGCGCCCTCACTCGTTAATATAGGTTGAAAATGAGCCGAGTTATTGCAAAAACAGTAATTTTGTTTCTAAACGTCAATTGCTCGCCATTCAAATTCTATGCGTCGGATCGAATTTTGGTAAAGGACTTTTTGATTTCAAATTTTACGAAGAATCGCCTCGTGAAATTATATCCGCCAGTTCTGGGACACCCTGTATATGTACTATATATTATATATATTTTTATATACATATGTATATATAAAGTAGATATTATGTTGTAAACTTTCACGAAAATTGCATTCTCATACGCATAATGGCCGGCATATATTGTCATTTTTAAAAGGATTGTACTCATCGCTTTGAATGCGATATCTGAAAATATGGACCGTTACGAAACGTTATAATTCGATGAAGACAACTCCGCTTCGGAAAGGTTCTAATAAATGGATGAATTCGCATTTGTTTTTATTTATTGCGGGTCTGACCATCGCGATCATTTCATTCGCTATTGTTTCCATTTCATTTTGTACCCTTGCTTTTATTATTTGTTCTCGATTCGGTTGCTTTTTGCACGTGGGTTCTCCACTTGTCGTTCGATACTAATTAGCAGCGATCGAATTTCAATTAATGACAGGAAATAAAGGTATAATTGATTTACGGAATAAACCTTCGTTATTCCGGTTAATTGAGTTACGCCGTTCGCCTCCCGAAAATCCATGCTGTTTCTCTCTCTCTCGCTCTCCCTTTTTCTCTATCTCTCTCCGTCTCTCTCTTTACTTCTCATTCTCTTTGTCTCTCCGTACCACCCTCTATTCTTGTTGCCTTTATTATTCCTTATTTCGTTCTTTTTTACTGCTTTACACAATAGCCATGAGGTATTTCTAAATGTTTGTATATCGTTTTTTGAGTTTTTTATAAATTTTTGGATAACACATTATTGATTCTAAATTGCGTTGTAAATAATAGTACATATATATATATATATATATATATATATACGCATATTTAAACATACATACACATTTATACATATGTATACATATATATGAAACGCGAAAATGCTATAAGAAACTATTCGAAAACTATTTGAAAACTACAGTTTTCTTTTTTGTGAAATTATATCTTTAAAATTTTTTGGAGTGAAAATTGAGCCACAAAATTTTCATTTCTCATTTTCAAAGAAAATGTCGTTCTTATTAAATGGGAGAATTGTTATTCCTTTCGTAATGAAATTCTGCTCTAGAAGATGTAACAAATTCTGTGAAAACGCATATACAGGGTGATGTTGCTTAAAAATATCTTTCTATTATTCAGTTTTACATTGTTTTTACATGAGAAATGTATAATGGAACTCTCTAAATTTCTTGGAATTAAATTTTACTCCAAATAAGTGTGAAATGTCACTCTTAAAGGGTGAAAATTCACTCTTTTGAAGAGTGGCTCAATTTTCACTCTTTATGGAGTGAAATCTCACTCCATGGAATTTAAAAAGAAGGAAAATAATGTTTTTGATCATTTTTGGAAGGAAAATTCACAAATAATACGTATAAATACATATTTTTAACGATTTTCGTTAGATTAGACGTTTTGAAATTCAGCATCGTCATTATACTGGCGGATAACATTGCAAGAGGTGATTCTTCACATATAATTTTAAGTTAAAATATAGTGTAAATCTTTTTTAACTTAAATGTAAACTTGAACGATCCAAAATACGAAAACCTTTTAAAAAGTAGGATTTATCCGATATTTTTAATCCTCCCCATAAAGTATACTTTAACGTAAATTTTCATGAACATTTGAAGGAAGAAAAATATTCCACTAAAAATGTTACACAAATTCTGTTGCATGACGTTTTCCAATACGAACAATAATTTTGTATAGGTATATTGGACCCGAAACATTTGTTATATTCAATATATATATCTTGTATATCTTTTTAAAAAAGAGTAAAACAAACATTCAGTAAAACAAAAGTTTAGTGACTCGAATACAATTCACGTTCATGCGAGAAAATGTTTGACCCCTTAGATGTAAATAGCAGTAAATGTAACAATAGGCATTTTCGAAATCAGCATATCAAAAAACGAAAAACATCATGTATTTGAAGAAGAAAGAGATTCGCCAATTTTGGAACACTCTGTACATTATAATATCAAGGCGGTAACGTCATTGATGTTTTTGATGATTTTGTATTGACAATACGATGACATTGATCACAAATGTATAACAATGACAATAATATAATGGTAATGAAAACGCAACAGTATCATTGTGCGATAACGTAGATTGCTAAACATACCAAAAACATCAACAATGTAACATTTTTGACAGTAAGGTCCGATTACAACATCGATAATATCGACCCTAGCCATTGATAACGAAAATGACAACGGAGGAATTTGTGATAAAAATTCTATTTTCTCTTTTTCGGTTTATCTTCATGTTCCTAACTATTTGCAGCCTGTTTATTCCTCTACCTGATGTACAGGTTTACATTTCTCTTCTTTATTGCCTATTCCTTTCATTCGGCCTCCATATACCTCGTGGCCATTTTATATACGCATTTGGAGCTGCTATATACCATGGAAAAAGTAGGCTGCTCCGTTTTCCTACCGATTTATGTCATCTGCTGAACCAGAATTCGTCATCGACTCTCCCTTTTGGAAAACTTTACGAGTCGAACATTTGAACCATATACACTTATTTGTGCCGCTTGTAATTTCGTACATTTCTTTTCTTTACATTTACGAAACACTACGACTTCATGTCGTCCACGTAAGCTAATAAATGGTATACGTACATGTTGTAAGTACATACAAAAAAGCATATATATATATATATATTAATTTTTTTAGCAGCACGCAAAATTTCGCTCATAATATATTCAAAACGACACTTTGCTTTTTGAATTAGAACTTTCTCCTTTATCTGGGGCTGTCCAACCCGTAACTTCCGGATTCTCTCATCTTTCCCGCCGTTTCTCTCTCGCTTTCTGTGGTTTCTCATATATATATACATATATATACAATTTCATGACTTTCTCACGCCACATCACTGTCGTCTCTTTCGGGCTCTTTGCGCCCGCCTCGTTTCCCCTTCCCGATGTATCGCAACAACATAGATTATATACTTTTATCTTTTGTACGGGCGAGTTTCTTCCAGTGAGATAATTTACTTGTAATTTTAATCTCGTTAGTGAAGGTGATTAATCGATGGTCATTAAAATACGCGGGAACAAACGCGTAAATTAAGGAAATTTCGAAATGAAAACAAACGTTTCGAGCGGCAATTAGTAATATTTTTTAAGAAATATTTTATTATATTTGTAATTTAATAATTTACATTTAATAATAGAAAATTACAGAATAGTGAATTAATAACTGTTTTTGTTGGTTATTGTATTTTATAAGATATTATGTTCGATGGAGTCCTAATATCGACAGTCGGTAATGCAGTGCCGTCGTGAATGTAATTAATAGGAATTAATTTTGACATACATATAAAATTTCCTTTGATACCATTTACTGTAACCTAAAAATTGTAAAAGTTACACGAAAGTACATATATTTCAAGAAATCCATGATAAAAGTGTCAAATCTATTATTTTTCATTTTCAAAATATTTCTCCATAAAGATAATATTTTTTAGGTTAGAAAACGACGTTATCGATGAGATCGTTTTAGTAACTCCGAACTACCAACAGGCCCTGAATTATGATCGTATCAACCAGAAGAACGGTTTTATCAACATAGTATGGTTGTTCCAACAATACGTTTTTATTCGTGTACATTGTTACTATTATAACCGAAAAATAACCCTTGGTTGAATCGAATAAAAAATGTTTTCTTATGCCTTCGATAAATTTTATTATCGATTTTTTATTATATTATATTTTATTATACAAAAGAATAAGAGACCAGGTTATGTTTTTCTAGACTTCAATACGTGGAAATGGACATAAACTGTAGTAATTTTGTATTAGGAATGTATTGTACAATTTTTACAACAAGCCTTTGACTCGGTAGAGTTTTATATAGAATTTTTATCGGAAACAAATAGTTTGTAATGGCGACAAATTATTAGTCCAATTAAAAAAGCATTTTTTGTAACTCATGCATATTAAACGCGCATATAATAATTTTTCGCACTAGTACGTAAAATACCCACTTTCGGTACACAAAACAAGCGAGTTTTATAAACATTCGTTACAAAAAGTATCGTGTGTATATGTCGTGCGTATAATGTCTTTTTCGACTCGTGTGAAGCTTGTCTCACTCGCCTTCGGCCTGTGTCGAAAAAGCGTACTTTACGCACTAATTGCACAATGTAGTATTTTGTATACAAGAAAAATTGGATGTCAAGTTTTTATATGTTTAGATGTAATTTCAAATTTTTGCACGTAAACATATAAACCTATAACCATTCGTTGATTTGACATCCAATTTTTCTTGCATAGAAAATAGTACGTTGTACAACTAGTGCGTAAAGTATGTGTTTCTCGACGAGTATATTCTATATATATATATATATATCGTTAAACAATGAAATCTGTCAAAAAAGCAAAATAAATTATTTAAATAAAAAAAAAAAATATATATATATATTTAAGTCGATTTAAACACTGGACAATACCCTGTTAAAAAAAAAACCGAATGAAAATATAAAAACAAAGTAATGATGTCGCTTGCCAAGACGGCAATCGTGGCTTCCACATTTCCATAATCATAAACCTGAAACGAATGTGCGAGACATTGCGCTTCCAGCTTATTGTTAAACGCATCTAAAAAGCAATCTGCAAAGTACAAGACGAGCATCGGGAAATTCTCGACGGATATATCGCGTGAATTTTATAGCTAAATGATGAAAGACGAATGGCAACATTTTTTTAATTGTCTTCTCCCCTTTTTCTTGGCTATTGTTTTGCAACGCGGTGTGATAATCATCGCGACTCATTTGTATCGCGATACCGTAAGATATCATTTCATAATACAATAATATTGCGATTTGTTGCCGATCGGACGCAGCTCGAGTTTCTCTTGTTTCGTGGGGCGTACATAAAATGGCAAATATACACAAGCGCGCGCGCACACACACACGTATTTATATATGTTTGTAGATCGGTAGGTGCGTATATACGGACTGATGGTGAGATGATTCGCCGATTGCGTAAAATGTAATACTTTTTAGCGGCGAATTTGATAATAGGAATGTAATAAACGTATCTTGGCATTTACTGAATTTGTGGAACTCGTGCGTGGGTACGGTACTTTTTCAATGGCACGTCGAGGGAAATTATTGACGATGACAATTACTATAATGACAATAATAAATATAATGTCGATAGATATGATTTTATGATTATGATTACGAGATTATATAATCATGAACATTCACAATAACATTATTATTATGAATAATGTGGGGGCAGTAAATAGCATTAATGCCTATAATAACGGAGACATTGATGGTATAGCAATCCCATAAATAACGACGATGACAATATCGATAATGATGACAGTGACGATAACAATGACAGCATCAGTGAAGACAATGATAATATTGATGAAGAAAATGAGCGAAGACAATGACAGAGACGGTGTGATGACAATGATGGCAATGACTTTCATGTTATAGTAAAACGTCATTTAGTAACTGTAAATAAAACGAGGTAAAATTAAATGTTTAAATTGAAGTTGCCCAATCGCGTCGAGGAAGTGAGTCACGTGACGAAACGCGATTGGCCAACATCAACCGCCAGCCGTTCCGGTCCCATACATCTCGGAACGTATTTCCGAAACGTCTCTTCCGGTTAAAATTCAACAAAACTTGAGGAGCACAATGCTGGCCAATAATTTGAGAACCATTTTACATACGGATGTTGAGTATGTCATTAATTTGTGGGTTCGTAAACATACATATATATATATATAGGTTAGTTGAGGAATCCCCTCATTGTTTAATCGTTGAAATAGATCGCATCTAAATTAATGTCGAATCGTAGTAGAAAGAAAAACTTAATTTCCGAAAGCGCTCACTTATCGCATGATACTCTTGACACAGTTAACCGCCTTATCGCTTATGATATAACCTAAATATTTTCGTGATTAAACAATATTCGTGGCCTTTTCGCCCCCCTTCTCTCTCTCTCTCTCTCTAGTGTGTCCCGCACTGTTTATCGCAGGTTTCGATTTCTCGTATAGGTTATTTTTGTGCGTTCGTGTATATGGATGTGTGCGAAGAGATCAACCCTTGAGGAAATTTCATCGTTCAGTCAATTTTCCGCGAACGAGTTATAAGGCTATTCCCGCCCTCTTTATGTCGACATTATTGGTTAATTTCCTTCTTTCACTCCTCGTCGCTGTCTCGCTTTCTTTCATCAACATCTGTCATTCTCCCCTTTCTCGACACTTTCTTACATCTTTGTCTTTTGTTACAGCGTTGTTTATTATTTTTTTTTTCACCTATATTAATTTTGTTCGTTCTATATTGGCATTTTATTATTTGCATTATTTCTGCATTATTTATAAACGGTAAAAGTGCAGAAAATTAAAATGTTTTCGTTATTAACTTATCTTTTATGGATTAGTCAAAATTTAAATAGAAAGATAGAAAAATTCGCTTCACATCGACTTCTCATTACTGAATTAGACATCGAACACCTTGGCCTACATGTTTATTATTTTAATTCTTATTTTATGCGGTATTTCTGTACACCGAAAACCTTTTATTTTTCTTCTTTTAATTTCTTTTCGCATTTTTCGATGTCTTTCTCGTTTGCTCAACCTCTTTGCTGCTGCTGCTGCTCGTAATGCCATGTATTTTTCTTTCTCAATTTTGTCTATTTTTATGTATGCTTTGAAATTTCGTCATTTTTCTATTAATCATTGCTCCATTTTTTAACTTTTGCCAATTTATTTTTGAAACTTACATAACTTACATTTGCTAATCCTAAATATTTTAATTTTAGGTCATAGCATGAAATAAAAGATTTACGTTGATATGAAAAATCATTGAAATTTTTTGATGATACGAATGATGAATAATTCGTATGTGAAAGATATTATGAAAACAAATTCGCAAACCTCAATAAACACATTGATTCATTGATTGATTTGCATCATGAAATTCATTTGAATCGGCAGAATATTTATTTACGAGAAAGAACAATGTTTTGTTCAGTTTCATGAAACTCTTTACTGGACAAATTATCTCCTCAGTAAACAAAAAAGAATCGAACATTTAAAACTTGCATTAAAAAGAATTTATATCGATTCGGTTTGATTCATTCTGAATAAGATGAATAATTCCCAATCCATTTTAATTCTACATTTGAACTTTCCATTCTTTTTGATTTATTAGTTTCTAGTCTTTTGGTTAAAATTATATTTCTGAGTTCGACAAAATGGATTTTAAAAAAGTTTTTTCTCACCTTTACTTCTTTTCATAATACTTTTCTTTGTGTCAACCAAATCGTTCGTAGACTTGGCAAATTCTTTACTATACGACGAATGCTCTGTTGATTTAACCAATTTCACTCGTATGCTGAGAATCCCAACGTAATATTCTAGGTTCTTAAGAAATAAAGTTCTAAAGTATAATTAGATTAAAAAATGATTGTTTCGATGTTGAACGAACTTTTCGTTTCCGACCCTTCGAGATCCCTCGCCTATTTTCTTATACTGTGAGATCGTATTCTTTCGATCCCCTTTGGTACATTTAGATCTTCAACCGTCTCTCTTGCAGTCGTTGCCTTTTCTCTCGTTTTCATCGTCTCTGCTTTTGCTTTCCCTCTTTCACGACCTCCTACAACACGTCTTATTCATGTAGGGAGAAATGAGGAGGGTTTTCGCCATACCGTTCACGCAGGAATTTCCGATCGATTCCATCAGGGCGTAGGTCCATTCGCCACCCTGGCCAAGCCTTTGCTTTTCGTGGAAGATGAAAAAATATTTGATTTTTTCAGCCGATGTTTGTGTTTCTTTTTTACAATAATGCCATATTGACCCTAGTAGAAAATGAGTCCAGTTTTTGGCTAGTTTCTATCTAGTAACAGAAAACTAGACAGGTTTCTATCAGAGGATGCCTATTTTAAATTCTGTTTTTGTCTTAAGATAATAATACTTTGGAAAAAATGATATACTGAAATTTATTTCACATTTTCCAAAATATTTCTTTTTTCGTACAGAAATGCTTCTGTTGTACAAAATAAGACCAGTTTATGGTCACATTTTTTCTGTTTTTTCTGGACTCCATTGCTTCTAACATTGAGGCCAGAAAAATTGGTCAGAAACTGATGGCATTAAGGTTATTTAAAAACAAACGGAGAGCAATTTTCTTGTATTTTACCACACCAGATGGTATTTTGAGAACAGACTTTCGTCATGAGAAAAATTGCAATTTTTTATAATAAAAATTGATACGATGAATGTCACTTTTTCTCATGACGAAAGTATCACCTCAATATATATATATATATATATATATATATTTGTATTTGTATATATATGGATTATTAATCAGTTTTTATTACATAGTTTTAACTATATTATTTTTTTTCTATTAAATTGTTTTCTGTTAATTTGGTATTGTTTATTCGATTAAATCTTGACTACACTCACTCCAAAATTTCATTAAATAGTGCATCAATTTCCCTACATTAATACACACGGTTTTTGCTTTACTCTCTGCAATGATTAATCGAATAATGAATTGTTATATCAATGGGTGATTATCTCTTTACACGTATCTGCAGAAATGAAATATACGCCAATAAAATGCATTCTTTCCGAATGCAACATTTAAATCAATAAGCCTCGGCGCTCTATTTTCTCGTTTCCATTCGCAATCGGTTGTGCAGTTTTCTTTCAAACGAAGTCGCAATTTTGTTTATCGCTGACTTTTGTTGCACTTCTTGATTCTGATTTGTGACCATCGTTCTTTCATTCCATTATGTGCCTTTTCTATTCACGCTTGGTATTATGCGTGTTAACCACTGTTACGTTATAATTACACGTTTGATTGTCACTGTCCAAAGGATGAAGTCATTTACGTCATAATACATTTAATCAATCAATCGCTTACTATCTCTTCCATTTTCGCTCCATTTCTCACCGAAGCTCGTATCACTTTTACTTATTCTCCCCCTCCCATCTCTTTCCGATTCTCTTGTTGACTTCTGGACATTTGCACAATTTGTTTTCTATTGAATAAATAAAAATGAATTAATAAATAAAAATGTCATTGGTTTAGATTGAAAATAATTGTGCACATATATATATATATTACGTAAATTTTTTCACGTGAAAATTGAGTCACTCTTTTAAAAGAGTGAATATCCACTATACAAATTTACTCCAAAAAGTGTGAATTGTCACTCTTGAGTAAAGAAATTTAAAGAGTAAAATTACGATCAATTATCTGAATTGCGTGGATTGAAAAATATTGAATTCTTTTAATACTCGAAATTTTTTGGAATGAAAACCGAGGAATCATTTTCAATAGAACTTGAAGTCTTCTTGTTGAGTATATAGGAGAATAATCACTCCGTAAAATATGAATCATCGCTCTTAAAAGGAAGGTTCAATTTCAGTCCAAAGAGGAATTGAACGAATTTATATATAAATATATATATATATGTTATTTTTCAATCTTTTTATCTTTCACTATTGTTATTCCATATCTGCCATCATTTATTGTTGATGTTCCCCCATTGTTTCGTTCTATATATTTTCAACAAAAATTCGCGTTGCCCACATATTATTACCACCGTTTCATTTTAATTACGTGTTTAATTGCCATTGCTCAGAGGATGAAGTCGCACACGTCATAGTACATTTAATCAGTCGATCAATTAGTATCTGTTTTTGTAATCGCTCCCTTTTCTCGAGGTCTCTCCTTTCGCCGATCTTTGTGTTTTACGTTATCTTCTTCGCTCTTATATATCCTTTCGTTCTATTCTATTCGTTCGAAATCGGGTATTATGTATGTTAACCACTGTTACAATTTAATTATATGTTTAATTGTCATCATTCGGAAGATAGCCTCGTCTGTCATAATGCATCCAATCGGCAAATCAGCCAGTGTCTCTTTCTGCAACGGGCGCTCTTTACTCGTTAGACCTCTCTCGCTTTATTTTTGTCCCTTCATTCTCACTCTGACTCTCACTTTTTATCTGGCTATCTCATTATCTCTTTCTAATGCTGCTTTACTCTTTTTGTTTTTGTTCGCGTTTTTATCCCATTCTGTCGTGTTTTTATTCTCTCTCTCTCTCTCTCTCTCTATCGTAGTTCGCTCTATATTTCTATTTCTTTTCCTCTTATTATATTTCATACTATCCTTATCTCTCTCTCTCTCGCCCTTTCGTTCTCTTTACTCAATCCGTCATTTGTCTATAGTATTCACCGTGTTCGTGGTCATGGGATCCCTATATTGGGTCTGAGCAGTTCCTTCCACGAAACACTTGCGTTGCGAGCACACGCTTACATCATGAAGTATACGTGCATTCTTTTACATGAGGTCTTTGTTGACGACCAGAGGAAGACGGAGCATATAAGCGAGGTTCTTTTCTTACACCAAGTTTCGACCCAGTTTTTCGGACCTCTCGAAATCTCGCATATAGTAGTCGTGCATCGGCACCCTGTGCCACTGGGTCTTTTTCGGCAGCCGTGCGTGACGGTCCCCGTATATACCAAGGCAGACTTTTTTCAGGTCGTTTTGAAATAAATTCCGGATGGAGTTCGGGTCCACGGAGTCGGCTCGACCTGGTGTTTATGGGAATGAAAATAGGCGATGAAAATCGCTGAAGCGAGTGAAAATGAACGAAACTGATTTTAATGAAACGATGATTAATGAGAGGGCAGTCTTGAAGTTTGAATGTGATTTGAACATGAAAGTATTTTTAGATTTTGATTTATAAAAGTTATGAAGTTACATCTTAGTTATTCTTTAATTGGGGAAGTGTCAAAAATAGGCGTTGACCATGGCGCGAAACGTTACTTTTCTATTTTTTATAAAGTGGTTTATCGATTTTTTATATTTTTCTACCACAGCCAAAGTAAAACTTATTACATGGTAAGAATTGAATAAAAAAAGTCTTGAAATAATTGAAAGCGATCGGTAAGAGTTCTACTTTATCGACCGCTTAAAAACAATAAAAAATAGATTGAACTTCAAATTTCGAAGAACATTCTCTCTCAGATAAACAATTTCGACAAAGGGTTTGTGTCAACAAGACGATGTAAGAAAATATTTTTCAGAAATGCAGATATGCCCGTAATAATTACAGTCACAAGTAATACAAACAATTATTACTCATTCTATAAATATGGCTAGAGGCTAATAATGTTGGTCTGGTCAATTTAAAACTAATTAATGCAGGTGTTTATTTACGGCAATCGAAATTTGAATAAGTTTCATGAAAAGCGATAACGCCTTTACAATTAAATAAAATTACACGAATCATCACTTCATTAACGTATTAGTCGTTGATTCTAAAGTCTAATAATAGTAAAAAAAAAAATTAAACTTCTACATTAGAATATCCTAAATTGATAAGACGTCATGTGCTGACAATCATTTTTAATTCGTAATTACAGTAAGACTGTCAGAATAAAAAACAATATGTAAACTTTCTGTTATTAACCCATATTAATGCCAAAATGACGGAATTTTAATACTGATTTATATCACAATTATTCAGAAAAAACAAGTGTTTCTCGACATTTCCAGTTTCCTTGCACTTTTAAAAGGATACTCCTGTAAACTACAAAACTATATTTTATGCAACTTTATCGACATAGTCGGGAAATGATCGACATCCATTGTCGACTTGAAAACATTTTCTAATTTTTCTATACTTTTTCCAAATAAAAATCGCCATATTTTTTCTAAGGAATGAAATGCAAATGCTATTGTCACTCGATAAATCGAAAGATATATCCAAAAATACTAAGATTCGAAGGTTTACTCGTGATAGTTTTCATTTTTCCACTTGTCAATGAGGTTCAAAGAATGGCAATGAGATTAAATTAAAAAAAAAAAACACGCAAAAAATTTTTTCAAATTAATTAATTTGGCTATTCTTTCCATTGGCGTTGCGAAATTGCATTTAAATTGCTTCAAAATCCAAAATAGCGTATTTATAAGAAATATAACCAAAAATGCAAAATTGTTTATTTATGAATTTTTTTTATATTGAGTAAGAAATGGAAATGATTCTGAATTTCAACCAAATGTACATAAGGTAGTCCAAGATTATAAGAGAATTTTTTTCAGTCTAAAATCATCGTAATCTCTCAAAAATTGCATCGTGATCACATATAACATATATATTGATAAAAGCGAAACTGCAACGGATTTTTCGTCTATGCAGTTCGCTAAATTCATGGAAAATAATGCGAGCAATCAATACTAAGATGGATGTAAGAAAAAAGTAAAGTCAACGATAAGAAAAAGACGATAATAATGCTGTATATCAATTTTCAGCGATATCTGAATCTTTTTTTGGAATTCGTGTAGGATATATTGGATCCTCCATTTTAAATTTTGAAAATTGAATGACAACTTTAAAAATGATGTACAACCCTTACGGAAATGTACACCAAAAAAACACTAAAAAAATGGGTGTAAACACTAAAAAAATTGGGGTTTACACCCAATTGGGTGTCATTTCGGACACCGAACATATTTTTTTCTGTGAGGGAATATATAAACATTCATAATATGTGTGTGTGTTCAACGTGACTGTAATGCCATTTTTAGTCATTCGGGTGATTCTAGACTAAAAATGATCCTCTTCTAATCTTGGGCTATTTTGTGTACCTTTTGTTGAAATCCAGAATTATTTTCACTATTTTGCCATCAATACGAAAAAAATGCATAAAAAGACATTTATTATTTTCTTTGCTTTATTTATGTGTGTTTTCTTTTTGGTTTTTTTTTTTTTTTTAATCCGCCATTTAGGAGTTTGAAGTAATTATAATGCAATTGTGACAAAGACGAAGCCAAAATTGAAGCCAATATTAATCATTTCTCCTGTTGAGAATATGAAGTTGAGAATATGAATAAGAAAATAAAAAAGAAATATTCGTCTCTTGGACTTAATTGATTAATTAATTTGATTTAGTTAAAAATTTTCAATTATATATGCCATTTAGTAACTTATTTTACGAAAAACGAATATTTTCGTTCTGAAATATTGACACCGAAAGTCAGATTATCGTAAGATTGAGAAAGTTCTATTCCTCGATCGTGATGAAGGTTCATTTATCTAAAATCGAATTTAAATTGCAGCAATGATGGTTTCTGCAATTCCATCAGCTCGCGAAGATTCGTTCGGAGCTTCCGAAGTTTTGATGAAAAAAAAAATTAGTAGAACAACAAAAGTGGTCGATTAAAAGGACGAGCGGTTTAATAAACATTGCACGATAAATACACGCGCAATTATTGAACGAGCGCCAGAAATATCATTCGTGACTTGTATTAGTCAGAAACGGGGGCTATTTATTATTACTTGAATAATGGGGTGACTCATTTTCGGCTAATCGTCCTAAACTATTAGAAGTGAGAGGAAAAAATGGGTTTGCGCCGAATTTCTGAAAATCGCAACTTCTAACGCCTCGTGTACTAGCGCCGATATCATTTCCGTGAAAAATATATAGGTAATTGGGGCTCGTAATTGGGGCAAATTAGGCCTACTCTCTTTTATTTTTTCGGCTGCCTTTTTTTGGAACCGCAAAGTAGGTCAATGGCATCGCGTTTTTTTTCGGAGCTTTATATACGTCCACTCCTTTTTGACGTTTTCTTGTATATTTACGTTTTTTTTCAGCGGACTTTCGCAATGGAATGTAAATGATGTTTTTTTTTTATTAAAGATTTTATTATTAAATCTTGATTTAATATTGTATAAGAGTATGCATGTATATAACTGAGTTTTGGAGCCAAAATGTGAGGCTACGCCTATCGTTTATGTATGTGTGTGTGTAACGTATTTTCTTATCAATATATAGTTTGATTGTCAAAAATAATGTTTTAGTTTTTTTATAATATATATACGCATCTTTTTATAATTTTAGAATTTTTATGACGTTTTGCATTAGTGTCAAACGGAATCTATTTTTGTTATATTTTTATGTTTATAATAATGTGGTATTCTTATTTTTACTTGTGGGTTTACTTTTTCCATTTTTTTCTTTTTTTATTTTAAGCGTGCTCTCGATTTTTTTAAGCATTTACGTCAGTATTACTTTCAGGTCACTATAAGGATGTTATTCTTACAACTTCACTATGATAATTCAAATAGACCAGAAAATGAATTTTTAAATATATTCTGCAATCAATTTCGATGAGATGCTTTATCGCCATAGACGGTAGGCAGATATATCTTATTATATTTTTTATTTATTTTATTTATTTATTTATTTATTTTTTAATATAGCACATTTGTTGTTATTTATTGTTTTGTAAACTTTGTCAGAAACGTGCTCTCGTTTTTCTATTTAATTAGGTCAGTTTTATTTCTCAGACCCGAATGATGTTATTCATAACTTTGGTGCACCACCTAAATAGCACGAAAAAGTCTTTAAATTTTAGTGGCTTCGAATTTACAAAGTTCATAATGATTTCATGACGTGCACGTAAAGAATTCATATTAAGGTCGGGAAAAATTTGTACGAAAATCGGTTCGAGTTTAAAGAAATAATTTCCTGACAGTACTGAATTGATAATAAAGACGTAAGAATTGTCTTGAAGGTTACGTAATATGTCATCTTAAAGAGTTCATAATTAGTCTCTAAAATAGTCTAGCGTGCATTTATAATCAACTCGTAGCGTTTATTTATACCTCCTTCCATGCCTATATATAGAGTTTATAGAAAAAAACTCATTTGAAATAAGGTCTTTTTTCCATACAAAATCATTGAGATTTAAAGAATTTGTTATTGATTTCTTGATGAATTCGTTTGATTTCATCTCATGAGTACAATTTATTCTGAATTCAATTGTAATTAAGACTGATCTTGAACGATTTATAATCTATGCATAAGATATTTATAAAGAGTTCATTATGAATGGCTCGAAGTCATACAATGAATGCAATGAATTACATCAAGTGAATTTATTGAAAACCTTTTTGAAAGAAGAAAAAAAAAGTTTTTTTTTTTTGTTCTTTCCAGCAGATTGGAAACTCTGGTTGGAAATTATTACATTTGTGCATTTTTTGTTCGTTTATTTTTTATTACGACGTCATTCCCAGTGTAATTGGTGGACGACCTTCGATTGTTTCGTTAATCCAGTTGTCTTGATTTCCACATCGTAGCCGAAGCTTATTTGTCTCGACTAAATTCTGGCATTTCCGTTTTGAAACTCCAGATTTTTGAACTCCATCAGATTTTTTAGTTTTGAAAATGTTTGAAACAGCGAGGCTCAATTGATTCATGGCTGCAACGATTATGTTTATCGTCCATGTTTAGAAATCTGGTCCTACGAAAATATTCCACGACTTCGACATATTCATTTCGTACGTTCATGAGCGTCGAACGAAGCTACCCGTGGTGTTCCGAAAATACCCGACGAAATTCCCCCGGATCTGGAGCCCGTGTAAACAGTAGTTAACGAAACTGGGTAATGAGAGTAATGCGTTGGTAAACATCACTTTGACTGTACGATAAAACAGGAATACAGCGCCGAGTGTTTTTGTCGGGCTAAAATGCAATTGTTGTGGTATTTCTTGAAACTGATCTAAAAATAAGGGCTTTTGGGTTAGGTTAGGGTTCAGACAGTTCACTTCGAGGAGTCATTCTTCTTCCCTTTTATACTTCATACTTCGTCGCTATTAACCTTGACGAATTCTAACTACTTCTGTGCCATTTTACAACTGCTTAAATTTTAACTATTCCAGACTTGGACATCTTCATTATAACCAATTTTGTAATATGAATTTTGTCGAACCATTATGGAATGTTCAACATTTTTTGTAGATTCACGCATAACAGTTAAAACTTTGACTCATATCATTATAAGTTTGGATTGCATTTAAAATTTAAACAATTATAAAATAACACATAATGGTTAAAATGTATACATTTCTTCTTATTAAGCATATACAAGCATTCATCGAACTTTATAATGACTGTAGATATTACATTTGTTAAAAAGCCACCCACTAAAACACACACACACATAAACATATTGCACAAGTGGAAATCTGATTGAATATACATAAAAATTTCTATGTATCACAATATATATATAGTTGCATTGATTTATGAATTGTAACAATTTTTACCACGACACAATTATTAACTTTTACATAATTAGCGTATATGCGCATCTGTTGAAAAATACACCAACTCACACTGTACATGATCATATATGCATAAATAAACATATACATTTATACATGTATGAAAACCTGATTGTGAATGTGCATAATTTATATATATATATATATATATATATATATATATATACATGTAGTTGTACATAAATCATTTGTATTTTTATAATTTTGTATGTTTGTATAGAATGATACACTTTAAAAGTATATATACAATCATCCTATATATTCATTTATATACAATATTACTCCAAAATTGTCGGAGTACATGTGTGCTTAATTGTTAAATAATTGAATATCTGTCTGTTGAATATACGCTATATTGTACAGAATTTAGCGAATTGAATTCAGTTTTCATTGGTTCTACATCACGAAGATTCGTCAACAAGCTGTACATACTTATAGATAATAAAACAGTAAGAGACCCACATATGTTTATATATTAAAGACAACGTCAATTAAAATTCATGTTCATATAATTATATATGATTATATATACGCATATATATCATAACACTGTTTTAATTATATATATATATATATATATATATATATATATATATATTCTTCAAACGTATGCATTTATATATATGTATATATAATTCCTTCATCAAATTTATATAATAAATACTTCCGATATTTTCAAAATTTCTTTTTCAAATTAATTTCACTCTCCGTGACCCTATATACGATCTTCTTTCACCAACTCCCATTCATTCTTTATTGCGAGCAAAACATATGTGCGGGAAATTACTAAACGCCTTTTCCATGAATTTCTGGATGTATGGTACTTCGTGAAACTTGACGTAAAAATATTGGTTCAAGCACCGGCAGCCCGACTTGACTCCGATATATACTTATATACATTTCGTGGGTGAATTTAGACTTGTGGCGCGTTCTTTGTTTCGGTTTTATTCGCGTTGAATTTCCCTTTTTTCTTTATATATATTATTGTAACTTTTATAAATTTAATATTTTTTTGTAACATTTATTCATTTATTTATTTTGTTTTGAATTATTTTCCTCATCAAAGCGTTTTCCCACGTTCCAATAACGAGATCATCTCTCTAAATGTCTCGGACCGAAAATGGAGACATTCTTCATGAAAGAGTGATGTGTTCATTTTTTTTTTTTTTTTTTTTTTTAGACTGATAACTATCTTTTCGATGGCAGATGAAAAAACGCACGCATTTAATGAACGAGAGTTTCAACTTTCGGTAAAACTATATCCACGAAACTTTCGTAATTTCGAATGAAAGCAATTTTTGAAAAAATTACAAATTCGATTCAACGCGTGAGTTTTTCGGTACAATTAAAACAAATACGAGTTTACATCTGGACTAACCCTGGTAGAAATTGAGCCTAAATACTGCCCAGTTTTTGGCTAATAAACTTGTGTACTAGCCGCAATTTGTGGACAATACCTTATTGAAATCTGGCCAGTTTCTTAATGGAAATGTAACGATTGTATGGATATTTTTTTAGATAACTTTTGTAGATAATTTTTAGACAGTTCCTGTCCAGTTTTTGGCTACAAATATTCCTAATATTTAAAACTAAAAGGCTAATCATTTTTTGTCCAGTTTTTAACCCAGAATTTGGCTAATATGTTCATTTTAACTGGACAGTATGTACGTAACATTTAC
>JAPYZR010004220.1:0-13348 GCA_030522945.1 Trichopria nigra | reverse complement strand
AGATTTCCACCAAAAAATTCCCAAAATCGAAGAATCGGAAAAATTTTTGTTGGTGAATTCAATACTTCGCCCGCCTTGCGTCAGGCGAAGTAAATGATCCTTTCCCCCTGGTTTGCATCATAGACGAAAATGCAAAAGTCCTTATTGTTTGTTTTTTCTTTGTCGAAAAATCCAAAAGAGAATATATTATTATGGGATGATAACAATTCGCGTCCTCGAATACGATTGTGTTGTTTGCCCAGGCATTAACTGGGATGTGGGATATTCGCGAATCGCTTTCAAATATCAGTATCCGTCAGCTAATCTGAGTATCGGTTATATCCTGCCGGATACGCGAAAATAAAATGAAAATAATATGTAAATAAATTGATTCTGACGCAAATGTTATTTTTTCCTCTTATGTATAGAAAAAATAAAAACTCCGATGGCCCAATTTTCAGATGGATCTGAACATCTACCAAGGACTAAAATGTCTGGTTGAGAAATATTCTTCCAAGTGGAAGTTCAAGTAGCAATCTACTTGACTTTGAACTTTTTCGAGGGAGGAATAAAAGTAATTAAAAAGGATTAAGAGGAAAGAATTCGAAATCGATTACAGATTGCAATACGTTTCATGGCGATTTCGCAAAATGCGACTTTGATCACGTTGCAATTTTCCGAAAATTTCATTTTACTCGGATTATAAGAGAGGGGGAAATGTAGCGTTTATACGAGGGAAAATTATGCGATGGTATAATTTACGTAACATTCGAAAATGAAGGGCCAGTTACGAAGCACTATATGCTCTAATGACGATGTAATGCTTTCGCGCATTCGCCCCGTTCTCTCAAATTCTACGGCTTGATATACTTTTTTGCCTTGTATTCGGTAATTGCATTCCGGTATTATCTTCATCCGTTTTGTTGCTTCATTTCTTTTTGTCCATCATGATCATTTTGTTTCCATCGTTTTATCTTTTTTTTTTTGTTCTTTTTGTCCATTTTTTTTTTTGTTTTTTGTCAACTTTTGACTATTTTTTTGTTAGGTTAGGTTAGTGTTTTCTCCCATTTTACTTTTTTGTCCATTTTTATCTTTTTCCAAAAACGTTTTGTTACGGTTTTTGATTTATTTCTGTTCGTCGTGTTGATTTTGTTCTCATTATTTTTCCTTTTTTGTTCTTTTCTTTTCTGTATTTTCTGCATTTTGCGGCCTCTTTACGGTATTTATTCATTTGAGATATTGTTCCCATTGTTTGTCCATTTTTTTCCTTTTTTATCCGTTTTTGTGTTTCTTCATTTTTTTCTGCTTTTTTTGTCTTTTTATCCTTCATTTGACCATTTGTACCCATTCTTTGTCCGTTTTTGTCTTTTTTTTTCATCCATTTTTTTTGTCATTTATCTCTGTCCTTTCTATTGATTTTATTATTTTTTGTCTTTTTGTGCCTTCTTTTTGTCCTTTTTTCATCTATTTCTTGCGTTTTTTCATTTATTGCTATCTGTCGTGTTGATTTTGTTTTTCATCCTTTGTCTTTTTTGTCCTATTTTGCCTGATTATATCCATTTTTTTTTGTTTATTTTGTATTTTTTGCCTATATTATCTATTTGCGTCCTCTTATATTCTTTGTTACCTTGTTTACCCTTTTTTATCCTTGTTTAACTTTTTTTTTGTTCTTTTTTGTTCAGTTTTGTCCTTTTTTCATCCGTTTTGTTGCATTTTTTATCATTAATTTCTGTTCATTGTGTTGATTATGTACCCATGTTTTTTCTTCTTATGTCCTTTTCATCCTTTTTCGTCCTTTTTTATATTCTTTTTTGACCTTGTTTACCCTTTTTTGTCCTTGTTTAACTTTTTTCTTTGTTCTTTTTTGTTCATTTTTGTTCTTTTTTCATCCATTTTGTTACATTTTTTATCATTTATTTCTGTTCATTGCGTTGATTTTGTTCTCATTTTTTTCTTTCGCTTCTTATTTTTCCTTTTTCTATTCTTTTTTCTCGTCTTTATCCCTTTCGTCCTTTTTTATCTTTGTTTTGTCCTTTTTGTCCCCTTTCATCGTTTTTTATCTTTTTTCTCTTCATGCTATCACCCTATTTTGGCAATGATGTAATAACTATGCAAATATATATATGGAATGGAAGATCAGTTTGTCGTTAAATTTGAGGGGGTGTGGGTATAAGCAGTTTGAAAAATAGTTTTGAAGAAAAATTGTCTCGATATTAGAAATGTTGTTCCCATGTCCTCCTCCTCTTCATTAAGCCAACGTAAATTGCCAAAACTTCTAGGCGTGCAATCCACCTATATAGGGAACAAGAATTGAACGTCGCAGAATAGAAAATGGGTTAATCATTCAACCGCAGGATTTTATTACCGTAATTAATTTCGGGAAAGTAGTTATAGCAATTATTGGATAATGTTGCAACTGTAGACATATATCTACACATTTGCCGCGTGTAATTATTGGCACATTAACGAAAATTATTATTACTATATATATATATTCCGTATTGAATCTGACCGCGCATAGAAAGGGCCGCGAGCTACGTGATGTACTCGCATATAATATCGTAGTCGTTCAATCTCGAAAGCGTTTTCGTTTGAAATTAATTTATTTTCGTGTTTTCAATCCCATTGGTGGAGGACATCAAATTACCTTCGTTATATTCAACATATGGATTTTATTCCATAACAATAATATCAAGCGTTCAATGCTGATATTACCCGAATTTGATGTTATTTTCTTTTTATATATATATAATTTGAAGGACAAAATAATAATAAACAAAGGCAAAATAATAGTAAACAATTCAAATACATACAAGTCCACGTATAGGAGGGAGAACCCTGGTTACCATTGATGCGTGTTTGAATGATGTTCAAATAAAGGACAAGGATTTCTACAGGGAATCCAAAATTGAGCTCCCATTTACGGAGAGTGCGAAGAAACTTTAAAATGTAAGTTTCGGATGAATTTCGACAAGGTCTTGGCTCGCGAGACTTTAAAGGATGAATTGACCCTTAATCTCATCGAATGTCATGACCTCTCGGAAAAGGTCATTACGAATGAGATGCAGCGAGTCTTATGAGTTTTTAACAGCTTAAATGGATAGCAATTCGATCAATCACATTGAAAGCGATTTTAATGAAAAAGGGAATGTCGAAAACTTTGTGTCGTAAGAATCAACATTGCAAAGTAACTCATAAAGACGTTGGGAAAGCGTTCTTGTTGATGTAGTACTCGTCCAACACCGATATTTCGTCGTTGTTGATTTCCGGAAACTTTGGAGGAAAACATTCCTGTTTATTTTCCGCGTGTTGACCATTCTACTGATATATATTTTTCTTTCACAAGAACATAAAGTCCAGTATACTTGTAACCTGGTGGAATCTTGCGTTTTCCGCCAACAATTCTAATTGTACGATATTGCGAGGCTGGAATCGTCTTTATAATTTGTGGTTTTGTTCGCATTAAGAACAGTGGGATGAACCTGGAAACATCTGATAATCTTACGACCGTCATTGAGATAAGAGAAGCTAACCGGATACAAATCATGAATAAGGAAATGTACATTGGGTTTATTGCTTGAATCAATCGCAGTCTTCTTTACAATGACCCAGAATTCCAATTGACGTTTGTAGGATTGAAGATTGATGACTGGTCCTGACAAGAACACCAAAGAGACTGCTGAAGACAGAAAAGTGATAATAGAGTGACTTGTGAGACCGACAATGAATGGGAATGATTCGAGGGAAGAGCAGGAAGTGGATGTAAAGTCTTGGAGCTTGCAGGAAGACCCTTAAGAGAAATCGATAGAAGGCCGGTGGCGGTTTGGGTCATGACGTGCACCCGAGGTCCTGGAAAGTTGAACAAGAACAACTATGTTACACAACTAAACCGCTGGTGGTCGACGGGGATGGAAGCTAAATTTCGTCCAAATATCGATTGTTCCAGAACTGCGAGTTGTGATTGCGGATTGTGTCATACATGAGAGACGAAAGAGATTTAAATGCAGTAAGGATGACTTTTCGGTCACATGGTCGCGCTATTGTCTCGATTAGTGACCCTAAGGAAACCGTTAAAAATTCGGGCCATAAACAATCGGACAAAATCGGAGGCGGGACAACCACCGAAAATAAACGATCCACGTGCGCGCTCGGTCGTTTTCGCGACGAGGCACTCTTTATTTTCGGACACGGGGAACGCTTATTCGTATGCAGCCGATCTGGAGAGTCGGTGGTTCATGCTTTTAATAGAACTTTGCAACTCGGCGACAGAGTCCTCAGGTATTTCGCAACGTTCCTCTTCTAGCCCTCGATTCTAGACGATAACTCGATCTCTCTCGATCTCTCTCGATCTCTCGCACATTGACGCGTGAAGTACATATAGCGACGGTGGGGCCGCCGTGGAAATTTCAACGTAAATATTATGTCGGGCCGATGATCGACGTAATTACTAATTAATAACAAACACAGGCCATAATTAATACCAGCCGTGCCGGCTGGTTTATTAGTGGCTGTTTATTTGCCGTTATTACTTTTCCGAGCGCTCCGAAGTCCGAAAATACGGAGCACTTGAGTTGCTGGCCAACAAATCAATTTGTTTTATCGCGCACGGCGATGTTTTGCCGGAGAGTTTTTACCGGCGTTAGTACACGAGCTTTTTTTTTGCTTTTTGAGGGAACTGATTCAACGGCAAGTTTCACTTTTATTCCTGCGTTTAAACGTTTTGTGCCTCCTGCGAACGACCGGCGATCCGTCTGCTGTGTTTTTCGAATGCTTTTTTGTTTTTTTTTTTTTTGTTTTTGCTTTTAATAATAAGATGGAGGGTTTTGGATTTTTATGTACTTGAACCTTTCATAATAGACATTTCGATACGTTCCGCTTCAGTGCGAACAATCTCTTTATAGATTTCGTGTCTTTTGGTTATTTTTGTTTAGTTATTATTTTAATAAACTTTAGTCACTTGGAACTGTGGCCTACAAACAGTCCACTGAACGTTTTGTCAAAAATCGTGACGTTTTACCAAATTGGATACATTTTCATCGTTTATCCTTCGATTTCGTTATTTTCGTATACATTTCTACATTTTTAAATTTTGACATTTTTTCAATTCTTTCACAAATAATAATTATCGACGATATATTTGAATGGTATCTTTTCAAGATAATTTTATTCAAGGATTTGCTTTTGAACTTTGATTTCTATACTGCTATTTTCTCAATTTTAATAATAAGGATGTCGAAAATGACTTCTATTTTTCTAATATATTATTTCCAATTCGCGTCCATTTTTCGTCAATTTTATACACTTTCGTTTAATTTTTTGTTGCTTTAACCATTGTCTGTATTTTTTTGGTATCTCTAATATCTATATCTTAATTAAATGCAAAAACACCCGATAATGAACGAAAATACACGATAATAAAAAAAAATACACGATATCGTACGAGTATACACGATAATGCATGGAAATACACGATAATTAACGAAAATACACGTTAATACACGATAATACACGATAATGCATGAAAATACACGATAATGCACGAAAATACACGATAACACACGATAATATACGATAATGTACGAAAATACACGATAATGCACGATAATATACGATAATGTACGAAAATACACTAAAATACACGATAATGCATGAAATTCACGATAATGCATGAAATTCACGATAATGCATGAAATTCACGATAATGCATAACAATACACGATAATGTACGAAAATTCACGATAATATACGAAAATAGACGATAATGCACGAAAATACACGATAATGCATGAAATTCATGATAATGCATGACAATACACGATATATAATGTACGAAAATACACGATAACACACGATAATATACGATAATGTACGAAAATTCACGATAATGCACGAAAATACACGATAAGACACGATAATGTACGAAAATTCACGATAATATACGGAAAATCACGATAATGTATGAAAATTCACGATAATGTATGAAAATTCACGATAATGCATGAAATTCACGATAATGCATGAAATTCACGATAATGCATAACAATACACGATAATGTACGAAAATTCACGATAATGTACGAAAATAGACGATAATGCATGAAATTCATGATAATGCATAACAATACACGATATATAATGTACGAAAATACACGATAAGACACGATAAGACACGATAATGTACGAAAATTCACGATAATATACGGAAAATCACGATAATGTATGAAAATTCACGATAATGCATGAAAATACACGATAATGTACGAAAATACACGATAATGTACGAAAATACACGATAATGTACGAAAATACACGATAATACACGATAATGTACGAAAATACACGATACCACACGATAATACACGGTAATGTATGAAAATTCACGTTAACACACGATAATACACGATAATGTACGAAAATTTACGATAATGTACGAAAATACACGATAGTTTACGATAATACAGGATAATGTACGATAATCTACGAAAATACACGATAATGTACGAAATTCACGATAATGCATGAAATTAACGATAATGCATAACAATACACTATAATGTACGAAAATACACGCTAATACACGATAACGTACGAAAATACACGCTAATACACGATAACGTACGAAAATTCACGATAATACATCATACAAATCAATAAAATACGAATCATTTTTTTAAAACCTTATATGCCACTGAAGAAACACAAAGGCGTTCCTACTTTTTTTGAGAAGAAATTTTTTTTTTGTAATAATACGGTATAAAAAATATATATATATATTTTTTTTAAATCGGTCCAATATGTAAGCCAATAGGGAGAGAAGCATGTAGGGATGTATGGAAATGCAGAATTTTGAAAAAATGATAAACTTTTTAAAACAATGACTTAAAAAAAAACGACTTTGATACAGTTGGACACTGTTAATCCATCAACCACGGCTCTATATCTCTCTATATACTAGTAGGTTCTAGTGGTTCTAGTATGTAGCATCGACTCATAAAATAACCTCTAAATTTCTTTGAATTGCCCACTTGACGGTATAGTGACGCAGATCTTGCTCGAATGACACATCGCCTTGTCGACAGGATAAATAGCCACTCTCTTCTAGTGGCCCCCCCACTCGAAAGAAGTATATAGTCTGGCGATAATGCGTTAAAAATAAATATATATATATGTAGGGCTCTTGATACAAAAGGAGGCAAAATCGCGAATGTGAATTCTCATGAAAATTGTATATGTATATATATATATATATATTTGTTCGAAGGTGGAGGGGGGATTTGATGCAGATGCGACACACGTCTGCTATACTTTGGAGATTTGCGTCGAGTAGCGCTTCTTCTCCGAAAATAGACATTATATTCTAATTCGAATAGAATATCGTCATTTATTTTTCATTGCCGCGGCGTCCCCTTTCATGTCGTTTCTTCTTTTTCCCTTTTCTCCAACTATTTCCATGCTTCCGCTTCGCGATATTAACTACTTTGCCCGTCAAGAATTAAGTGTCTCGGTCGAAAATGTTACACCGCAAATTACGAAAGATTTGAAAATATATATATGAAAACAATGAAACTTTCTAAAAATAAACATTTATCCGAAATTTGTATAAAATGTTGAAACAATTCTTGAAATAATTTTACCCGTTTCATTTATTTTGTTGTTTTACGACATGTGTGCGTGATATTCGGCAGGAAGAAGCAAAGTGGCGACGCTGACAGACATTCTTCGCATTCGTACAAAAATGTTTTTCCACTAAATGAATAACAAACATTTGCCGTATATAGAATTCTTTGCATTTTAGATAACGACTGTGAATTATTCATGCGTCAGCCAAATCTCCGCGGGTTTACTTCCGGACCTCGTGGTGCACCATCTGGCGTATCGGGGAACAACTAAAGTTTCGCGGAGACACGGCGTCGTCCCAGGTTGAATTGTCGAAATTATAACTATTTTCCAGTTTTATCATCTCTTACGGTGACGATAAACCATCTCGTTTATCTCGACTATTTTGAAAATACATTTTACATCTTGGTGTTTATGTACTTTTTCGAAAGCCATTTCTATTGTGGGGAATTCGGGATCCGCTCTAAGCTTCCCCTCTCTAGCACCTATAGTTTAAGGTCACTGGTGTAAGGATGTAGGGACGTATGCGCACGTCCTCTAGTCTGCTGTAGTTCTCGGTGTACACTACATGTTTGTTTGTACGGTCGCTTCATGTTCCGTAATGGCGTCGCCTATTTGTACAAAAGAGGACCAGTCGTAGTATTGAAATAAAGGACTTTTCAACTTGTAATCTAAGTCTCGATCCGATTATTGGACTTCCATCCACGATCCATGGGAATCGGTGGATCTGATGGTTGCCCACTGTCCCATACTATAGCGGTAGCAGCGCGCACTACATTAGTGCGAGCCGTCACCGCTAGGCGTCGCCGTTTTCCAAAATCAACGTTACAGAATTGACCGCAATAATTGAAGTACAGAATTCAATTAATTCCTTCATTCACAGATTATCATACGTATCGTGAAAGGGAATCGTCAAACAGTATTTAAAGGAAACAAATGTAGGGGGCGGATCAGCGACGACGACGAGTGCATTTTCCGAGTTTCTCGAGCCGCGTCTTCTTCTTCATCTCGGTGGTCGGGAAAACGTAAGGCGAGAAGCGATGTGAAGAAAATCGAGATGTAGAAAACCGGGTCGAGGTTGGCGGTTTATTTATGCTTCCGTTCCGCCTGGGCGCATCGGTCCAACGGCGACGACGTCGTCGACGACGGTTGCTGCGGGTGATAATTACGGCTATCGATTCGTTTCGTTGAGTTTCGAATTCATCCCCTCGTGATATTTGCCGGACTACTCCGAGAGATACTCGAACCATCATCATCGTCTTCCGAGGGTAAAAGTTGAACCGTGCTCTGCTTCCATCGGTTTCTTGCCTTTTGAATAATGGAGATGGGGTTATTGCTTAAGTACGAAGTAGTAGTAGTATAGTCTAAGCAAATGGTAAATATTCAATATTGCTGATACTTAATTGACGATATTCTAAATATTTAATGAATAAGTTTTAAGCACAACTACGAAGTATCTATTGAGAGAACCATCAGTAATGAGGCTTATCGGGAGTCTTTCTTTAATAATGAATAAAGCAGCTATATAATGCTAATGAGAAAACGTACAATTTTAATAGAAGCCTTAAATGACACATAAAAGTATCCGGTGTGTAATTTCCCAATGCTTTCGGTGTGGACTGATTTCGATGACAGTTTTAGTTTTCAGTGAAGGCGGAGACGATCGAATGTGAAGTTGACATCTTCATCATTCATGTCAATCCTGGTCTGCATAAAGTATTATATTAAATGTTTAGTATCAAATGCAATAAAATTGAATATTAGTGTGGTATTTGGTGTAATACGTGTATACCCCGCGTAACACCGAAATATTCTCAGAATACCTCCCTCCAGAATATTACACATTTGCTCAAGTAATATTCTGGATAATATCTGCAAAATAATCTGAAGACATTCTGTGAATGTCAAATGTTCGCTTGTTGTATGTATTGTTTTATTGTATTCTAGAGATGTTTTGAAATATTCTCAGAATGTCTCCAGAATATTACATTTGCTGACGAAATATTCTAAATAACAAAATTTAGAATATTCTGAAAACGTTCTGGAAATGTCAAATACCAGCCCTGAAAAAAAATTCAACGGAAAGACCCTAATCAAGACTTTTTAAACCTACATTTATTTTAATAATTGTTGTTTACCTTCGCAGTCGCTCGCATTAATTTTCGGAATAAATTTAATTACTGCAGAAAAAATTTTCGGGGGGAAGGCGGTTTTGAACCGGGACGAGCGACATGCAAGCTATCGACCGTAACCACGAATATTTTAATTACAATATTTTGTATATAATATTTCCAGAATATTTCTTTAGAATATTTTCCCTAATATTTCGTTTTAAAAATTCTGTTTAATATATTTCGAGAATATTTTATTTAAGATATTTTCTATGAAATATTTCCAGAATGTTTCTTTACAAAATTTTCCTAAATATTTTGTTATAAAAATTTTGTTTTATATATTTCCATAATATTTTATTTACAATATTTTGTAAATAATATTTCCAAAATATTTTGTATGAAATGTTTCTAGAACATTTCTTTGCAAAATTGTCCCAAACAATTTGTTTAAGATATTCTGTTTAATATAGTTCGTGAATATTTTATTTACAATATTATCGATACAATATTTCCAGAATATTTTGTTTAAAATATTCTGTTTAATATATTTCCAGAATATTTTATTGAAAATATTTTATATAAAAATTTTTGTAAAATATTATGTTAAAATATTTCCAGAATATTTGTAGAATATCACGATCAGAATATTCTAAATGAGACATTTGTAACATTCTGGAAATATTCTGGAAAGATTTGTGCTACGTGGGACTAAAATATAATATTTACTTAATAACGTGTCATAAAAATTAGGGGAAAATCAATAACGATAATATACAGTAAAAATGTTAGAAATTGAAGTCGAGAGAAGTGAAGTTACCACACACACGTAACGAAATAATTAGAAAATCTAATGAATCTAATGAAAATTTAATGAAATTAGTAAATTTAATTAAGAAAGTTTGCCCGCGTTCGCTTTCGAACTTGATTTAGCAGCTTCAATTATTTTTAATGATTTGCAATGTAAATCGCGAAAATAGCAAGGGCGGCTAATTTAATTGCCGAAAATAACGCGCTGGGACTTGTATACACTTGAAATATATACACTTAACTGGTTAATAAACGTATAATCGAACGATGTCGTTTCGACCGCGAACACATTACAGTTGTTATTTAAAGCCGTTAAATTTAGTCGCGTTTAACGTCAAGAATAGTTTCGATACTTTTACATTTTTCACTTTTCAGTGCATCGACAATTTTTTTTTTCATGTGATTCTTCATTTGTTACGTTAATTTTAGATTTATAAGTTGGTTTTAAATCGTTAATCGTAAATATTTGTATTAGACGATATCGTCGCTAAAATTATATATTTACACACAAGTATATATAATGTAAAATATAAGGAATTAAATATATAAACAAATTTTAATAACGGGTGCATTGGCCGCCTAGTGGATGCGACAGTTACTAACGATTTAGTGGCGACATCTAGTAATTATTATGTCCAATAGTGTAATTATAGTAAATTACGAATGAAGTCTAGTAACATTTAGTAAAATTGGATTCAAACTAATTGGAATTATTGGTTATTTTTCACTAATAAATGTTTATCATCTCGAATTATCAGTAAATAATTTTTCAAAATTACCATAAGATATATCATTAATTACGTATTGTTCATTAAAGAGTTCTAGTCGTATTAGAGAACAATTTTTTTTTTGTAATAGTGATAATGCCGTTTTTTATGTATAAGCAAAATGTTTAGCTGCTCTGTAATATATAGGTATATTGTAGCAGTTTCCTATTTCATATACCTGCACGCATCGAGCTAATTAAACGGGTCGTTCGCGGCCAAGGTGAAGAAGTTCGTTCACAAAAATGAAAACAAACCAACGAGCAAGGCGACGAGGCGGAATGGTCAGCTGCTCTCGTGCTTAGTTTCTTTCTCGAAATAGCACGGCGGCAATGTAACGATATCCAGAAATAATTGTTTAGACAAGAGCGCCCGTTTTTCGATGAAACAAATACGACTGACGCGTTTCCGAGTGGGATTTCCTGCTTTCTAGAATTTACTGCTTAAAAAACTGCCTGTATATATATATCACTACTGCTGGTATATATATATATATATATCATACGTCGATTTAGTAACAGCCTATAGATACATGCGCGTGCTGATGTCTACTAGATTGCGGTTATATAGCTGGATCGAGATTAGATCCGGTCAGATAATGATGTACACATCATTGAATGACTCGGCTATATATACGGTTTATATTTATAGGGTTATACAAGTGCATCGTGCGTTTGTAATTGAGGGACGTTATGGATAACCGCTAAAATTGATAGGGTATAATCGTATAATATCGTCTGTCTCGAAAGATTGCGTATCTATGAAAAGATGTTGAGACGTCTGAAATTGGTTGCAATTGCCGACGTTTAATTTGTCGTTAAATTAAATAAAAATACATGATTTATAACATTAATGATGTTTGAACATTGATACAATTTGAAGAAAGGTGACAAACTTTAAAAAAAGGCAGCAAGCAGAATTCTGACAATTATGTAACAACGACGTAACATTCACGTAACAAGTAACAATTATGTCAATGTTACGTAACTGTTACCTGCAATGTTTGCGGGAAAAGTAAATAAATAAAGATAATAAACAAAAATAAAATGAAAAAATCAATTAAAATAGGAAAACATGGATAAATATTTAGAAACCCAAATCGTAAACAAAATCGTCAGTAATATGTGTAACAAAACCATCAACAAATCGACAATAAAATTGTCAACAACCTTGTCAACAAAATCGGAAGGAATATTTCGAATCAAAACAATCAAGAACATTCTTATACTAAACGCCGACAAATGTTGGCAACACAATTGCCAACTAAATTATTGACAAAATTGTCAACAAAATTATCCACAAAATTGTCAACGGCTAGATGTTGCTGGTTTCATAATGTCGATGACATGACAGCGGCCCTTTATGAAGTTCTTTATAAAGCAATACGTCTCTTCGTGCCTTTGAAAACTTCACACGCAAATGGATATCCACATTGGTTCAGTAAGGAGCTCAAGTGTCTTATTAGACACAAAAAGACTGCGCATAAGCGATACAAGGAAACATCGGCTGTTGTGGACCGTATCGAATTTCACCGATTGCGGGCGGAATGTATTAAAGTGCGGAATAAGTGTTACAAAGAGTATATTAGGTTAACTGAAAATAGTGTAACTTCTGATCCAAAATCGTTTTGGAGTTTTGTTAACTCGCGGCGTCAATCCAAGAACATTCCGAATTATGTAACTCTTGAGGAGGAATCTGCTCATTCAGGTCCAGATATTGCAAATCTATTCGCGCTCATTTTCGATTGGCTTATACTGACTCTAATTTGCCAGTCTATCATTCTGGAAATTCTGGAGTCATTACACCTACCCATTCCTTTACACTAATTGCTAGTGATATTTTATCTGCGATAAAGAAATTGAAATTGAACACTGGTCCTGGTCCGGATGGTATCCCCGCCTCCTTTGTTGCGTCTCTTGGTAATGTTCTTGTGACGCCACTACTTATAATATTTAATTTTTCTTTGTTAACGGGTGTTTTTCCGCAATTTTGGAAGTCCAGTTTTGTTACACCAGTATACAAGAATGGGCCTCGAAACTATGTAAATAATTATCGCCCTATATCAGT
>JAPYZR010004219.1:0-42672 GCA_030522945.1 Trichopria nigra | reverse complement strand
AAATCATAAAACTTTCGTATATAACATTTTTCCGAAAAATGCAATCTCGCTGAGTTATTTGACCGTTCCGGAACTTTTTCTCATCACTGTATATATATAGACTTCCAAAATTTTATTTTTCTGAACTTCTTTTATCTAATTCCATTCAAGAACATACTCTAGTGTTTTTGCGAATACTTATTTATGGATTGTCAGAAAATAAATATATGTATATCATGTATAAAAGTTCTTTTTTCTTTTCTTCAAGTATTAGTCAATTACAACATACAGTTATAAGAGAACGGTGAAGACTATATATAGGAGATCGTTGCCTTGTGTCCAAAATAATCCAATGTACATATATAGTTTGTAACTATATGTAACTTGTTAAACAAGTGTAACAGAGATTTTTCGAAATACATCCAGATAATATATATTACAATTGTAACCCTACTCATATAGATTTATGTAAAAAGTTATATTAATTTAATAAGTATATATATATATGAGTATATACTCAGTATAGTGCTGTATATTCCATTTTACCACGAAAATATAAACTACAATATATTATTAAAACATAAAAAAAGAAAAATATAGATATGCGATAATCTACAAATCTATAAATATGTAAGTAATCAAGATGTGGACAATGTACATCACTAATTTATTATAATATAACTATATTATTATATAATGTAATAATTGTTAATAGTCGGAGAAGCAATATAGCTATGCTCTTATTATTTCATGTACCATTGAAATGTAAACTTTTAAAATTTTTTAATCATTTACAATAAAAATAATATTTAAAAATAAAGTGTTATAATACATTCTTACTTCATTCAAACTTGCATTTAAAATTATAAGTAGTATAATGTTTACCTTCTAATCATTTACATTAGTGCTCATTTATTTTTATAAATTTATGCGGATTTAATAAATAATACTGGAGACGTTGGACTAAATCGAGTGATGAAGTGATATGATATTAATATAAAACAATAAACTTCAGTGTAGACTTAAATTTAATTTCTACTCCTAGTTTTGAGCAGCATTATTAGGGTGTTCTAATTACAAATTCGATTTGAATGCATATATAAGAACAAAATAAGTGGGGCATGATGATTTTAGTTCAAATAACAAAATCAAAGCCATGTTTGCATTAAGAATTCTTAAAAGACCTAAATTCACATGAAATGATCCTTATACTGTAGTAGAATATGCTAAGTATGCTTTTCGTTGCACGTAAATTCATAAACTTCGAATTAAAATTTAGTTGTTAAAATATAAGTTTAGAAAATGTAAAATTTTAAATGTATATTCCAAATTTTTCACATACATTGCAATCGCTAGCCAGTAATATTTTCATTATAAATGCTGCATATATATATGCATATATATATATATTAAAGTAAAAAGTTGTAATAGGGATTCATTAATGTAGTCTGCAAATTGTCTGAATACTTTGACTGCAGTATAGTAAACTTTTTATTTCTTTTTTCTCCATTATACTTTGTTAATGTATTAAAAAATGCGCTGAAAGTTACTTGTGGGAAATATACCCAAATTAATATGTTGATTGTAGAAACAAACATACGTAGGAACGTAATTTTGTTGGTGTTTGCATTATTAAATTGTAAACATTTAATATTGGTCCTGTCGAAATTCAATTTTTTGTTTTTTATGATATGGGCAATGCATCTGTGTCAAACAAAAATATTGGAGAAAATGATCATTTGTAAATTTTATTGCGTTTTCAAATATTACTGATGAACCTTGCTAGAATTCCTTATTATCGAGTTATATAAATTCCTTTAAAATCGTTAATTTTACGCTTATTAAAATGTTGCGTGATGGATTAAAAAAACGCTCATATCGTTGTAGTGTTGGAAATTTATAAACTAAACAATATATTGTGTTGTGATAATTTTATTTTAATATATCTTTAATCTTTGGTCATAGAAAGATTAGGTGAGATTATGTGCATTTGCGAGTGCAAATGATGAGAATCCCACCCATGAACCTATTTTCATGTTCGAGATTTATGAAGAATTTGAATCCGTGCAACGAGAAGAATAAGAATTGAAACGTTAAGTATTAATTTACATAAACTATATATACATACCTACATACATATATGTATGCATACTTTGTATGGAACGATTTACCAATACCAATGTATCACAAGAGATTCGATAAGTAACAATTTGTAATCATTTAAATAGTACAACAAAAATTAACCTTATTCTTTAGGAGCTATGTCGAATTAGATATATTTCAAGAGTGTCGAAACAAAATATGCTATCTAGTCGTTTCCAATTTAAACAAATTTTTAAGAGAAATAACGAATACCATTGTATACAGTACTCATCTATATATATATATATCTTTCTATATATTTTTGTATGAGAATGCTTGTTGGTCTGAATTAAGCGAACCGTTACATTTTTACAATTGTGTTTTACATTATTCTTAAAATAACATTTGTCTAAAGTGGAAATTTTGATATCTGTTTCAACAATCTTTTTTGCGAGTTGTATATGTAAATATATATTATAATTTCCTAAAACTAGAATACACTTTTCGGCTCTATTTAATATTACTTTTTGTATCAATCAGCAATGCTAAAAACTACTAAAATTCGCTAATTATATTAGATCCACAATTATGAGAAATTATATATAAACTGGAATTTCAAGTAAAAGATGAGTATCAATGACAGCTTTATGCCGATGTAATTAAGCATGAATGAAAAAAGTAAGAGACTCTTTATGAATCATAATTATTAATTGCAATAATTTAGCAGAAAGGCAGTACTGTAGCTAATGTTAGTTAAAGGGTGACACTTTTTAAGTAACGCATACAACGTGTGTCTTTTAAGAACAGGTACGTAAGTTCATCTATGTACAGCATAAGTTACACATTACATATTAGGAATTAGAAAAGTATTGTATGTCGAGTAATACTTGTAAAAAAATATATATATAATACAATATGTACAATTGGAGCTATCAGGAAGTGACATTTAAAATTTTGAAATTACTAATAAAAATTAAACAAAAAAATTACAACTATTAATTAAATTTCTTCACTCTAACCCTTATATTTTATCTACGTCCTATCATTTTCTTATGTTTCTCACCCTTCCTTTATCAAAATCTACCGTACTGCCGAGAAATAAAATTATTTTGTATTTGAACTGCTAATGCACGACAGTATAAAGGTACATCTTCATCCCTATCTTCTTCAGCATCAACATCTGGATTAGGCCTATTTGCAGCACGATGAGCTTCTATTTCTGTTTCGTCGATACCAACGTCGTGCAATCGATTTTCCACTCTTATATTATGTAATGTTGCACAAGCATTGACGATTTTACCAGCCATGCCGGGTTCATACATTAATTGTCTGTGACTCGATATACATCTGAATTCTGATTTCAAAACACCAAAAAGACGATCCGAACATGACCTTGCGTTACACAAATCTTCATTGTATCGGAATCGTGGCGAGTCGGGATGCTGATATCTTAATGGAGTCATCAGCCATGGTTCTAGACAGTATTTGTCATCACCTGTATCAAATACCATTTCATATATTTAGTCATGAGATTACTAACAATTACCCCACTTTTGAACGAGTACGTAAAAAAAAAATACACACACCTATTAGCCATGTACCTCGTTCTCCTGAATTATACTGACGTTCCATATTTGTGCGTGCAGCAGAATTTGACCAAATGTATGCAGAATTTCTGGATCCAGGAAACCTGGCGTTAATATTTAATATTTTTAAATCTGGATCGCAAATCTAAAAAAGAATTAATATAAATGTTGAAAATTTGACCAATAAGCAATATCCTGGACATGAAATGATTAAATTTATTAATATACCAATAGTACGCATTTCTTTGAAACCACAGATATCTGAATAATTTACATTATTAATCCATATATTTATTCCAATGATTTGCATAGTTTTTAAATTTACTTTGTCAACATAAATGAAATATCTTTACAATTACCAAATAGTCTACCACCAGTCCGTTAAAAATACTTACCGCTTGAACGTTGATCGTATAATCTCCCCAATCATTGAGATACGAATATTCGTGTTGCTTTGGAGGTGCGATTTTTATGTATGAGGAATCTACCGCACCAATAGCACCAACGAAAGGATGCGGAGCGGATAAAAATTTGTCTTTGACGGCTTGACGATCAGCTGGAGACATCGGAAATTTAACCCATCTTCGAAGTAGAAGATCGTTTATAGCATTTGTTACATCTGTTAAACAGCGATTCAGTGACGGCTGGCTGACTGCGAGATCCCATTGCTCTCCGACCGCACCATGAGTATATCCTACTGCATAAAATCTCAGTGCTGTCAGAACCTGTGTAAGTAGGAATCAAAACAATTAATAATTTTAAAATTTTCATAATAATATAAAAAAGTTTGTCACATGTATTAATGAATAATAATTTAATTATTGCATACACTCGCAGAAGTTGACACTTATTATCTTACTGGTTTATTGTTATTGACAATTTGAACATATACCGCAAATTCAAATGTTTTAATTTAATAAGTCATACTATTTTATTGTCCAATAACCATATGTATTGAAATATTTAAAATGAAAAATAATCAACAAACTTTTTTAGTTGTAATTATATTTTATCGTGGGTACTTTGTAATAATCGACAAGTAAGCAATAATTTCGTTTTAGAACAAAACATAATAGGGATGACAGATGATAAACATTGTTAATTTTTGTATAGTTAGGTGCATAGTAAAAAAATAAATTAAATATTTTTATTTCAACAAAACATTGATTTACATATCAACTACAATAACAAATAATTACCATTCATTTTTATTTTTTAATAACACAAAATACACGTTCATTTATGAAAATTAGAGAAACTAAATTCCATGTACATCAGGATATGTGTGAGGGTACCTATAATAAAACAATTTTGTTCTTGAAATTTTGCTGAGTTATATTTCAGATACTATGTGGCACCTTGCGTATACCATGAAAATATAATACCCATTTTCGTTTAAAAGTGCTCTCAAGATATTCCTTCTTTCAATAGGGAAACATTTAAAATAACTTAAAAATTGTAGAATATTTTCATTTGTTACACATAGATAACTCTATTATATAAGAATGTGATTTATAATCACATTAAAAATTGTTAGGATATACCCAAATAGCAAAAGATATAGAAAAATGCAGAAATAACATCATACGTGCAGCGTATGACCGTTATTTCAGCATATTTCCAGCATATTGGTCAATTTTGCTATTAGGATAATGTTGTATTAGAATAGAATAAAATATACCTGACATTCAGGCGAATAACCATATGGACGTAAACGACGTAAATTAGGTCTTAAAACTTCTATGATATCAATGGCGACATCCTGAGGCACGCGAAACAAATCAATGAAAACATCCTCTTCAAGTTCAAATGGATCATGGTTATCACGCCAACGTCTTCTTTCTTCGCGGCGTTCCAAACGTTTGATGCGATTTTCTAGGTTTCTAATGAGGTCACCAGCAAGAACATCAGATTCCATGATGAACTCTAAACAAAACATGTGGAAATGTCATTGTCAGGTGTGCTCATCACCGATAGGTAATCAAATCATTTTGACACCAAGCCTACTGTCAATATAATTGCAGACGTTTTTATGTTAGCATCGTATTCGAGTGTGTCAATAAAGGTATCCAAAATTTAAAACTCTGATAGACTGACAATCAGCTCATAACATGCACTACAAGTGTCATTTTACTGTTTTTATGTGATTTCTACGAATCTTGATCTAAAAAAAAAAGCAGATGTCTAACGTGTCAATTAATTTTCTTTTCCTGAAATATTGACAACATTGTTCAACGTATGCTCCATAACCTAGCATAACTCTTTATTATTGAAGCGTTTAAATGAAGTTGTCGTTCTTTAAACGCAGCGGCCATGAAAGAACTGACCTGGCAAGAATTTGCGTGTACAAAGCTTCGTCAAAACAGCTGTAAAATACACTTGAACAAGTTTGTTATTGCTTCGTACTTTCGAACCTTGTTTCGAACTTCCTTGTCCACAGATGCAAAAACGCGAAACGCAGTTGCAGAATGTTGTGGTATCAGTGGTATATAGAATTTTACATTATGGCAGCGCAGAAGTCGGATCAGATCAGTGCAGAATTGGTCAGATGGCCAGAAACGTCAGAAATGTGGGACTTTCGGAAGACTCGCGCAAAACGCGAAAGTGCACACATGCGCACAATGGCACAATGCAAACCTTCCCAAATAGCGGGAATCTTAAAATGGATTCGTATTCTTCAGCATTCTTCGCACTCTAAAGTACATTATACGACTATACAACTGCACTATATAGCCCGCCGTTTATTCCTTATAAAAACAATGTTAACATTTTCACCGCGGCACCGTCTGCGATCAGTGCACCTATACTACTATTGTATGCATCGGAAAGTGCTATATGTATTAAGAATGCACGCATGCACGTATTTATTTATATACATAAAGCATACATGCTTTTATACGTCAATATATATATGTATGTATATATATATGTGCAATGTGAATTTATAATTCTCGGTATGGATTCTTGCGACTTGTTTAAATAATATGTATAAATAATATTACGTTTCTACTGCATACATTTGGGTATTCTTCAGAAATTTATTATAATCCTAAAATTTGTAAAAAAACTGCACGTCATGTAATAAAGATGGAGGTTCGCAAAGAATTCTTGCGAAACTCATTACTTATTAATCAAAGGTCTGCTTATATACACATATAATAAAAAATGTTAAAATATGATTTTTAAGTTTAAAATTTTTAAAAGTTCTATATAATTCAATCTCTATATATGTATACGCATCTCATTTCTTTCAAAATGCGTTATTACAGTAAAAAAACTGCCAGCTTTGTACATTTATATTATTACAATCTTATATTTGTGCTTATTATTTCTAGATGTACAATTATAAATAGTTATATAGAGAATAAATAACGAGTAATAATATACTACTCGAAACAATGTCATAATAGTCCTAACAAAGGTGGATTTTTTTTTCAAATGTACGATTTTCTTTTCTTGGAACAGTGACAAATAAATGATTCTCCCTAATAATAAACATGAATGCATGTACACCTCAATTCCTCCAAATACTGTATACACATTACAAACGTTAACAGTTAGTTGTATTGTAACGAAGTGTGTACATATGTATATGGAATTTATTATTTTGTAGTATTTTAATTAATTAGCATCAGAGTCAATAGGTTTGACAGTAAGTACAAGAAGTACCTTTTAAATCCTCTCCAATACAAGTTGTGTGAAGTAAGCAGAGCCCATTTAAGTTATTATAAAGTTAAATGGTCCCATGATAGAAACGTAATACTCTTAGTGAAAAAATTATAAATTTGAAAAATTTTAAAGAGAATAAACGTCAAATTATCGGCTTATCTTAGTAGTATAATCGAATATAATAAACATGACATTACATCATCGAAAAACTATGGTTAATTAGTGTCAGAATGAAATTTAAAAACATTTAAGCATTGATGAATGCATATTTATTTTTCGTGCACAATACATCATATTATTATTACATAGTTACATATGTACACAGTTGCATATGTATAATTACAATATTATTACTACTATTAGCACAGAGTAATAATAGAGTGCCAAATGTTTCTAAAATACGTGACTACAGCTTTTCTTACCGGCTCTACTTTCAATTGCTGTAATCATACACTGTATGTAATTCAACACCAATCAATCGTTTTCGGCCTGTTTGTACATTCTTATGATACTTTTATTTCTGCAGTTTTGGTTCTGCATTATAGGGAATCTTTTGTTTGACACTCTTGTTACTCTATTGTGTGCTATTAGTGCAGTAGAACAAGTAGTAATAGTAGTAGTATATAATAGTGATAATGAATTTACGTAAATATAATGGTTTTATATATATATATATATATTTTGCACTATATACATTGCGTACTTTGTTTTATTCATTCCTTACTATCATCATCATCATCATATATGTAGTTACCCACTGCAGCAAAATCAAATTATTTGTATACTAAGCAGTTCAATAGCCATCAATTTAAATTACTCCCCAGACCTCTTCAAATCCTGAACATAATTTGCTACACGTTATTGCAGCAGATAGTGGGTAGTTACTAATCGAGTATGTTTCATCTGTATAATCTGCATTAACCTGAAAACATTAAAAATATTAATAAATGCCAAACATTTTTTTTTTTTTATTTACTTTTATAGTAAATATGTACATAAATTCAACACTGTACATAACCCAATATAGCAGTCAAATTATTAATATGAATTTAAGTACATTTCATGAGAAAATTATATTGAAATGCAGTAATAAGTAGAATTGAATATTATGTAGTGAAGTGTATGGTGGTGTCACTATAAGTGAAGGAACTTACAGTGCGTTCACTAAATGACGTAATGTACTTTAATTGTCTTATATATTTAGCTGAATAAAACCCGTTCTGTATGTATGCTTCATATTTAAATCTGTTCTAAAAATATACTTATTATTATTATTTAAATTTTTATTACCTGTCCATGTGCCATAGCTCCGATAACGATAGCCATCGGTTCATCAGTAGGCACCAGGTCTTTGGGATGTTTTACTTGTTTCGCACTAAACGACATTGCAATTTTTCGACATCCGACTGGAAGGTGATCAGTCACAGGATTTTTTATAACTTTAAGAAGTTTCAAAGAACTGTCCGATGCTCTTATACTATACTTGTGGAGTAATTGTACTGGAAACATAAATTACATTCAAATAAAATTCAACTTTACAAAAAAACTTTACTTTATATATTGTATAGTTATATTGCATTTTTTTTTCTCATTTTTATAAATATTATACACGTTTGACATATGTAAGTAGCTTTCAATCATAATATATCATTAAAAAAAATAATCATTTTCTAAAAATATATAAAAATTTAAGCAGCCTGATACTAAATTCGTTTGCAAGCCTTGTTTTTATATTCACCGATTCTTTTTTATTAATCCATATAAAATGATTGTCATGCGCATTTTGACACAGAAAGATAGAAAAAATGAAATAAAAGTTACTTTGAATTCTATGCATACCCAATTATAATTTGTTTCAAATTTTAGAAATGTAGTATTTACATTTGCACTATTCACCCTGTTACCGATGCTAAAGTATGCATGGAATTGGGAGGAATTGGGTTATTGTAATACAAATATGCATGCCGTTGTACATGTATTTGTCAATCAATTTATGTAAACAAGAATGCATGTATATACCTCAATTCCTCAAAGCGCTTTGCTCATATTACAAACTTTAATGGAATAGGTATCTGCATAGTGTATCTAAAAATGTATTGTATCTTTAACTAAAGAACCGAATTTTTATCTTTTCTACTTACTTGCAGCACTGGTATTTAAACAAAGTACTGAAAATAATTTAAGAAATACTAAACAAAGTAGTAATATAATTTATTTTACCCATTAATCCTGCAAAACGTTTGAATGTCCTAGGTATCCTTGTTTGTGGGTTGATTTCAATTAAAATATTTTTTTCGGTATGCACATATATTTGCAATAATCCCGCTCTATTTAATGGGCTGTCCATTAACATGAGAAGACATTGATGAGTTATATCAGGTCTACAGTCTCCATGATCACGATTATTTTTCTTTAAATAACTTGTATGATCATCGCAATTCAATAATTCAAAATTATTTCCAACCTATACAACATTAAAGAGAATAATTAGAAAGATTTATCTTCATCTTTATGTAAATGTATATTACTTTTATGCAATCATTGAAACAATTACTAAATATATAAATATTGTATAAACGTGTATATATACAAGAACATAACCTCACCTTTACGGATTCCAATTGCGAAGATTCTAATATTATTATCAATCTTTTTTCTTGATTTTTAATGTGACGAACTTGCAAATGTTTAGGAGCTGGATCGTATTCGTCGTCATTATTGTCGTTTTTCCTTTTTCTCCCCATGTTTCACGGTTTCTTTCACCAATTGTTTTGAAAACACGTGGTTTTGTCTGTTACTCTGTTGTCCTTTCTCGCGTTCTATATATGACTTGTATATATGTATATCATGTATATGCACGAATGGTATACGAATATTACATATGGATTGTATAAAGCTGCGTGTACATGGGCGACACCCAAACATTCTGCATCAGAGTACTCTTAGTGCTCTCCGTGTATCAGCCAATCACCTTTATATACACTGTAAAAAAAAATTGTATAATTTTACAACGTTTAGCATGGGCTAAAAATTACCTAGTTTTACAGATTGTAAAATTACCATGTTCATCGTGGGCTCGAAAAATTACCCACGTACAACGTAGTACAAGTACGACAAGTACACAATGTAGTATGTTTTCTATGCTCAAAGTTGTAAATTTACAACGAAAAAAATGCCAACGTTCAACGTGCTGTTATTGCCAAAATTTGATGCCTGAAATTTACCACTGCTTTGTAAATTTCATTTCCACTTTTTACAGTGTACATATACATATACATATACACTACTTTTCTTCCTTTGCACGGGGATTGCGGGATTGCGCTCCGTAATGCCGTATATTGGTTGCGTTCAATTTTAGTTTTTTCTCGGTTCGGTAGAGTGAAAAGTCCCCAGGCCGGTCCCGGCGGGAATAAGCGTTTTCAGTGTATATATATATATATTATATACATGGGTCATTCCATATCAAATTTACAATCAAAATTTAAATTTCTGTAAAATATTATTTTTTCCTGTTTTTCACATGAAAATAAAAGACACGTATTTTTTTATTTTAATATGATACGCAAAATTTTCGAGTAATGAATTTTCAAAGTTGCGACGCTTAGAAAATGCCCCTATTTTCAATCGCTTATAAGTCGCAAATAATGAAATATTGGCCCGGGTATGAAAGTTTGCATTTTTCCTCAGCTTTCTAAAGAAATTGGTAAAAAAATTTTTTTTAATTTTTTAACATAAAAATTTTAAGATTTTTATAAACAAATTCAATTTTTTTGAAGATGGCCATGATTTTTGTCAATGTTTTTTTTTTGTTAATAGCGATCCTTGAACTATGTACAATATACTGTCAAAGTTTCAAAATGGACCGTTTACAACTTTTCGAGTAATTGTAATTATTGTTTAAAGAAAGCGTAGCGTGGCCAGCGTGGCGCGGAGTAGGTCCGCGGTCCGTGCTCCGCGCGCGCTGCAATGTATTATAAATGCTCTATACATTACGTATATAACGTATATTAAATATAAAAATTGATACTATTAAAAAACTTACACATACTTTTGTACAATACGTATAACATTTATTATATTTGTCATAAAATTTAAAAGTATTTATATAAACAATTAGGTATATTAAAAGATAATAAATGACACAATACGACATTTTTTTTTTATGTAACTTTTGCTAATTATTAGCTTTTGCTTCAACGACCGTTTTGTTTCTTTTTTCAACAAGTTAACGGTCGTTTAGAACTCACGGAGATATGACGGTTTTGAATAATTGAATATATTTGATATGTGAGTGCTCCTAGGAAATATCTACGAGAGAGAGAGAGAGAGAGAGAGAGTTACAAAATCATTTTATAAAAATATTTCTTCAACGCTTTCGCGGGAAGTTTGATCTCTGTATATGTATATACCTATATAATTGTAATTTTATATAAATGCAGATGGTCTGTTCTTCGTAACGATACATAGAGGAGACGATTATTGAAAAGTGAATATAATTGCACTTATTTTAGAAATAAATCTTTATTATGTAACATTTACAACCAAGTATCCATTCACTTATTAAGATATGAATAAAAGTTGGAACGCATCTCTAAAAACATCGTCTTTTGCTGTTCGTGTTTTATTGAATGGACATATGATGATGGTATATATACACTGGCATTAAGACGTTGCTCTAGAAAACCTGTACAATATATCGCAGTCGAATTTATTTTAACGTTTTAAATGTAATACTTTTTATCTTTTAAAAGTAAATCCCTTTCGTCGACTTTTAGCATCGACGAGTAGCTGAGCTTGTCGTTTGATGGCTGCACGAGTCGGAATATCGTCTTCATCGTCAGAGAGCTGAACCTGATGCGCAGCAGGAGTCATTACCGTAGGAAAGAGCGGAAATAAGGGTTGATCGTTTTCAAGAATTACTTTTGTATCTTTGGACGTCCCGATCGTTATTGCCTTCATCTGAAACAAATTATATATATTTATATGCGTCATTTGCGCACTTGATTCATTCGCCTCCCAAAACAACCATCAAAGGGTGTAATGTAGAGATCTAAATGAGTTTAAAATCTTCTCTTGAGATAATGTCACATGCTTCGCCTTTTGTGCTCACAAGTACTCCGATTGAGCTCCTAATAACGCGCATCTGACATTGTCTCAAGAGCACATTTTAAGCTTACATTTCGATCTCTTTTTTACCTTTGCTGATATTTTCAGTTATATAATATCTATATGTAGACATTTCGTTTATCGTTTGCTCACCTTATTTGCCAATTCATTGTCAATATTCAGTTTATCAATTTCTTCCACTTTCTCCATCAGTTTCAGAATTTGCCTTTTCACGACTTCAAAGACTTCAAAAGGGTCGCTCCAACTACGCATGCTTTCTGGCACATCGGTACTCTCTACATGCTGTAAAAGGGATTTTATTGTTTTTAATTATTTATACAACATTGAAAATAGATTCCACATTTGCACTTTTTATACACGTACGTGGTCCAAATAATAGATTTTATTACATTTAAAAGTTTAAAAGTTGCTCTTTTCGTCGGGTTTTTCTATAACTTTGTTTTTTTTTTTATATATATATATATACATGCATAATAATTGTTAAATACATACTTTTCCTTAATATATACTGTATATTATATGTATCTCGATGGTAATAATTAAATACATTCACTTTTTATTTGAATTTGAATGTTTTACCTTTGTGGCTTATTCTGACATACATAGATGTAAAACAGAAATCACATTGAATGCAAAACACTCTTTTTATTACGGTCTGACAAGGGGAATTTTTTTTTTTTTTTTTTTTTTTGCAACATTTATGTAAGTGGTTTCTAAAACCCCACCCACGTTGACGCATTTTCGCAAAAGGAAACTTCAGGTATATATATGTATTAAAATGATTATGCTGATGCATTTTTTATAGTATAAGTGGTCTTTAAACACAAATTATTATCATCATTTCCCCGTTATCTACAAAATTGAATAATAATAATAATAATAATAATAATAATAATAATAATAATCGTCTTTATCGGATGACTAACATACCAATGGGCGAGTCACAGCTACTAATAAAAGCTGTTTTTCAGACTGACCCACTACAAAGATCAAATAGAAATTTTTACATATTATTCATATAATTACACGAGATACAATTAATAATAGATTAATGATTACAATAAAGTTACATTAAGATTAAAATATCAAATTAATAAAATAGTCTAAACTCGTTTACAGAAATATATATCTATACAAATTCATAATTCAATAAATCAATAAATCTTGTATATATACACCGTAGTACAATCAGCGAAAAACATCATCAGTGTTCACAATAATACATACACTATTTACAAACTTCAAAATTTACAGCTCATAGATCCTACCGCGCAAGATAGTATTCTTTCAATTTCATTAAAAACGCTCCAGGAGTACTGACTAAGTAATGAATACAATGTATTAATATTTAAAGACCAGTAATATTATGAATGGCAATAGTTTGTTCTTTCTTATAACTATAAGAAAGTGTTGTGTAGTGTATTTATAAAACGTATGTACTGTTTTACATTATTAGTTTAATTTATTGTTATAAATTCACATATCTAATTTAAACTTTTCCATGTAGAATTGTCGTCTGTATAAAGAAAAAAAAAAAAAAATGCATCTAATACGCAATAAATTCTGAATAGGGCCAACATCATAACCGAAATGTAGTAATTATTAAATATTAAGTGCGTTAATTAATTATTCAATTCCAGAGACCGTACCACCAATACTATAATTATTAAAAAAATTATATATAATATGTATATGCGAATTCACGTTTTCCAAATAAGGATCAGTTAAAAATATATATATAAAAACATATATATATATAAAAACAATAAAGCTTAAATTATGCGGTTGCTTTTTGTAATAACTAAACCATATCATATCATGCGGTCAAAAATGGCGGATTTCTTTCATCTTATTTTCAATGTACAGGTTGAAATGATCAAATTGACCGAAGTCATTACTTTGGAAAAATCCAAGACTTACACTCGTACGCTAATAAATCGAACGTGACAAAACGCGAAATGGAAGCATTACCATGTAGAAATGATTTAAATAAAATGAAATACAACATTTACTTCTCTAGCAGTTTTCTTGACACTCACTATTTACTTTCGATTAGAAATGCTCGGTTGAGATACTAATTTTCTAACAAAGTCTCGATATATTCTCGATTATTTCTTTCTTTTTTTTTTTTTTTTTTTCTTTTTTAGCACGTATAGTACATTTGCATGTCCCACTAATATGCGTACCTATATATCCGCCTGGTGTTTCTGAAAATACAGCAAAATATACGGGAATTCCAAGTTTAATCTAATTATACGTGAGCACATATGTATTGAAAGTATTAAATATATATATATTATGTATGCATATAATATAGTTCACAAACACTCGACACGAATTCTGCAATATATATATATATTTGCATGCGAGCAATTGTTTTTGTATTTCACGAATGTTTTTTTTTTTTTATAATACTTTCTGCAGTGCGTACATATTGTGAAATTTCCAACATAAAAGAAGATTCTTACGTTTAAACAAATCATTCACATTTTTCAGTTATATATATATATATATATATAACCCTACTGAAAAATGTGATTGATTTAAATAAAATAATCCCATTTCAAAATATAAAGTATATTTCTTCTTTGTTTAAAATTGTTTGGAAAATATCCCGAGAATTCTGTTGATTCTAAAAAACAACACTTTGGTATATGAGCATATGGGATCCCACATATGGGAATTTTCAGTAGGGAGCTTTATTCCGCACCATCAGGTATGATTGTGCATCAGTTTTTCCGCAGGCGTACACGACTGTTAAATACTCCTCTGGTTTATAGTATGCATATGTACATGCAGTAAAGAAAAATAAATTTATTACCCGGAGCATTTCAGAGAATGAACAAAATTTGTCCATTATTTCTCGTTGAAGATCTTGAACATTTTTAATCTCCGACTTGGCACGCATTTCGCGAAGTCTCTCTTCTTCAATTTGTTTGTTAAGACTTTCCACTTCCAAGGCATTCCTAAAAAAATGGCAGACTGCAATCCAATTGTTTTTAAAATATTATATAGTACAAGAAATAATAATAATTGAATCTAATATATATCTATATGTATACATATTTAAAATATATCACTCATTATATATTTATCCAAGTCGATAAGAACTTTTTGTTGATCATCTTTATACTCAATATTATAAACAATTATATTATGGATTTAGAATCTTCCAACAGGTTTGTTAAAAAGCAAAATTAAATATTTGTATGCTACAGTCAAGATTGATGTTTAAAAATTTTTTAAATAAAAAATGAAAAGAAAAAATTTAACGAAAACTTACTTTACGACGAGTTGATATATATGTGCGATTAATTCGAAAATATGAATTATTTAACTCTTTAAACTATAATACAAAGTAGAGTGCTCGGTGATTGAAATGCAACTAACTATATATACAGGCCAAGAAACTCATGATATTAACATATATGTATATATATATAATTTTGAAACGACTGTTCATCGAGACGAACGTTTCATTTCACTTATACAAGTGTAAATAAAGTTCCTTCAAAACAAAAAATATATTGTACTACTGCGCATGTAGTACTTCCTTACTATAATGTAAGAATACAAAATTTCATTTTCATTATTGCAAAAAGTTCAAATGCGCTGCGCGTATATACACACTACTTGCATTACTTTCATTCTATTGATTCTAAATGATTTACGACTTTATCGAGTCGTGGAATAGCTCAGAATTATTCTCTACGCTAATATTGATCGTATAACAAAAAAAAAAAAAAAATGTTTCAAGTCGTAGGATTGGGTTATTATTTGATTTGGATTTTTTAAGGCGAAGCTGCTATTATTTTTATTTGGTCTGGTCTACCGCCGACAATAATTTGGATGTAGTTATATAATAGAAAATGAATATAACTATATATATATATATATATATATATGTGAGATATTAATGAGATATTAAGTAAATCTAGTGATGGGGTCCACAATTTTAAACAGATCAGATCGCATTCACACATGCATCATGCTCAGATCAGCAAATCAACACGGAGAAAAATTGCAATTTTTTATAATAAAAATTGATATGATGAATGGCAATTTTTGTCATGGCGAAAGTCTGTACTCAAAATACCATCTGTTATGGTAAAATTTGGTAGAAAATTTTTCTCCATAAAAGATAATATCGTTCTTTAACTGCAATTGATAAGATTGTTTTTGAAACATCTTATATATATATACTTTTGAAAGAATTATATGTATATGCGTATGTGTGTGTATGCAATAGTAAAATATAAACTCACTGATCCGAATCTTTGGTTTCGGAAAACTTGAGCATTTCCAGCTCGGCAGTCAGCTGTTGCCTTTTCTTTTCCAGCTCCATTTTCTCCTGCTCCGCGGTAGCCTGCATCTTTTGAAGACGTTCTTTCGTGACTCGTTGTTCCAAAAACCGGTTCAAAACATCTTCCGTCCTTGACACTCCGGTTACGCTGCGAAGTTTGACGAACGTTTCTTCTAAAATGGCAAGTTCGTCCTTCGGGATTTCATCCGATTCCTCTTCTGCTCGACATTTGCTCTCGCTATCGTAATCATCCCTCGCGTGACCTCCTCCTCTCGTAGGCGGAAATATTATCCTCTCAAGTCGCTCCAGTTCTATCCTTCGATCTTCAACGCGTTTTCTGCAAAACGATATAAGAAAACAAAAAGAGGAAAATTAAAGAGGTTGTATAATATATACAACATACATATATATACATATATATATGTATATTAAATTGAACCCAAAATTCCGTTTTGTATTCCGAAGAATTGTGATAAGCAACCTCTCACCTGCTTACCTCGCTTACTGGTAAAAAAAATGAAGCTCAGATATACGATAATATACGGTATACTTTTAAACTGTCTAAATTATTAAACAAAAAAAGTCGTATATATATATATATGACGGATTCGAATTCCAAATGCACAATATGCAATACACATGCGAATATAAACTTGTGTACTTGGTCGGATTTTACGTTTTGATTATTATGCTGTATATAAATGTAGGATAAAAAAAAATCTTGAAGATTATATAGAACCATATAATAAGATTAAATACCGAGTTTTAAAAAATGAGAAAGTATAGGGGAAGAAACTTCCTTAATGACGCTCAGCTGTGATGGTCCGACCAATTTACTTCATCCCATTTAGACGCGTATATATACATATAGCATTCACATCTAGGTGATGTATACGTATATATATAGTTGTAATAAGTATATAGACGTTTAGTAGTGTTAATGTGCTGAGACTGAATTTTAAAAAGGTGGCACGCCTGAATTATTATATGTATATAGTTATCGCAACTATGATCATATATATAACAGAACAATTAAATTATCGGTAATTGCGGTAACGATGAAAAGAAACATTTTTAAATGAACGTGTATTATTGATTGGAAGACATTAATTGCTCGACGTGTTCTATTCCGCGAACTATACACATATATCTATGTATATATGTATATGTATATAGTAAAATCGAATACCGTGCAAGTGCGAACAGCTATAAATTCACGCGTCAGCGTAAATTTCTTTTATGCGGGGGACTTGTATATATATATGTGGATATCGGCGACTGACACTCACTTTGAATATGATTTACGCACTTATGGGCAATTCAAAATGTAAAAAATTATTCATACTCTAAATTTATTTTGTCGCTGCCCGTTCGCTTGAGTTATTTATATGCATCTTTAGGCTCAAAAATGATTCTCCAATATTTATTCGGTAATTCTTTTTAACGCGTGTCCTCTCCTCTGCTTTTCTCAAATTCACCACGAATAACGTCTATATACACTTGGAGTAATTTATGTCTACACCTCATAATCTGTTACTTGTTATCGATACAGAAGCCAATGATTTATATTAACGCTATATATATAATAGCCATATATAACTATGTATATAGATAGAAACTGATGTACAAAATGTTAAAAAAAAAGAAGAGTCTGTATATATTATAACATATAGTATTTTTCGATATTTCAACGCCGCAATAAGCTCAATCGTATTTAATAAAAATTTAACGCGAAAGTAGTACACATTTCATTTTTTTATCGTCATTTGCTTATTTCTAGTAGGTATATGTATACTGTATTTTCTTTTTTCTTTTTAATATTTCTTTATTAGTCGTATCGATTGACTGAAAAGCACCAATACTGGAACGAATTCAAAACTCCAAATGACTTGATTGAATCAGTTGATAAATTGATAATAATAATAATAATAATAATAATAATAATAATAATTTTAAAATAAATCTTTATTACGAATGGCCATTACAGCTCGTTTTTAACAAATTTAAAGATTTATTTTAAAATATTAGTTGTCAGCTCATTAAACGATGACATAAATATAATTTAATAATAATAATAATATTAAGCAACCTGTAATCATTGATCGTCATTTCGCGTTCTTTGCTGGTTTTCTTCGCCTCAGCTTCTTGTCTCGTTAAAGTCTCCTTCGCAGTATCCCTCAGTGCGACAGCTTCTTCTTTGACTTTCTAACAAATGTACACGATATTCCAATATTCAACTGTTATAACTCCATATACATATACATATACATATATGTATCACCCGCATAATTATGTACATACCTCGAGACGTTCAATTTCCGCTTTTTGCTCCTTAACATTTTCTTCCAATTTTTGCAGAGTGGATTCGAAAGACGTTGCATCGGCTTTCAAGCACGCTGAGATTGCTCTGTATTTTTTACGCACAACGTCCGTTTCCATCTGCATCATATTTACGCGCTCCAATTGATTTTCGAGCCTTATGATTTCCTGCGTTGAAAATGAAAATGAAAAATTATTCGATATTTCTCCTTCTTCGTTTCGTTAAAAAGATGTCTTACACTCGGAGAACCTTTTTCAACTGCTTTTCTGGATTGGATGTCCTTTTACTTTGCGTCTTTTTTCCCATCAACTTGTCGTACTCTTGTAACAGTGTTTTCAATTGTGCCTCAAGCTGCATTTCATTAAATCATTCATAATCAATGTGTTATTGCTTCAGCTATATACATATACGAGAGGACGAGAATTTCTCTATATATAAATAGTCTGTATATGCGCGAGTCAAAAGTATGGCTGAATAAAACAGTGCTCGGAATCTACTATTATATATATATATATATATATATATATATATACATATATATAGGCATGATTAAAAATTACCTTCTTCCTCCGGTACCTTAACATGTCCAGTTTCTTTCGCATGCGTATGTTGTCCTCGTCCAAGGTAGCTATGGTTTCCTCCACACTTCGTTTCTTCACGCATGCAAATGTTTCGCGACTCAATTTCGCAGCGCGTTCAGCGGCTTCCTCGTTCTTCCATACATATATAAACGTGAAAAAAGTTTAAATAATTCCATAAAGAAACACATATAATGCGAGTATAATTATTATATTATGGTATAGATTACGATTGATATCGGAAAGAGACAATTATTTTAGAGCGTACATTCTTAACCCTTGCGAATTCCACTTGTAACTCCTTGACTTCCTTCTTTAGCCGCGCGATTTTCTCGGCGGCTTCTCGCTTTTTTGCGTCGCATTCTTCAAAGTTTGCTTTTCTTTGACTCTCTGCGCATAAATAAATAAATAAATAAATAAATAAATAAATAAAATCAGCTTATCAAACGAGATAATATTTTTTATGTATTATTCCGTAAATATATTATGCGTACAACTTTTTACTTTGGACTACAGTTGTATAGACTGTGAAGAGGCGGCATTTCTCCGAAGCTGATTATTTAAAAATCACAGGTTCAAAAGTGTACTAATGAAAGGGGTGTACTAGTCGCAAGGCCAATTAGTGACAGGTTATACTGCGTGTTTTTATGCGCGAAACTCCATTTATAATTCAATTTTTTTTTTAATATTATCATCACTTTACACACTCTGTTATTGATAATTTTTTTAATGAAAGATTTTGCAACTCACACTTTAAGAACAGAAATTAACTAAAATCTTTGGAAGAAAAGAATGCAGTTGTTATTTATTATTTTTTAAGCGAAATAAAGTGACTACAGGAGCATCACCTAATGTACTATATTCGATATATTAATATCATTTCGAGTGCGATTTGAACGCGTTGAATTATTTTCCATCCTTTATTTCAACCGGTTAGCGAGCTCTTCAATCCAGAAGTAATTATTATCCCAGATTACATCCGCGTGTATAAAAACCAGGTATACCTACTGTACTCTACGTCTATACGTATACATGTGTATACGCGTGTATTTTTTCACTCGAGATCTATCTCACCCCGCGTCTCGGTGTTATATATATATCTTCCCACACACATACACACACACATATATATATATATATATATATATATATATATATATATATATATATATGGATACACGCGGAAGGTATAAAACCTGAAATCTATCTTGACTGGAATTAAGCATGCATGCATGTTATTTATGCGCAGTTTTGCAGGCATCACTTCCTTCCTTCCTTTCTTGTGATGGGTAAAGACCATTTTCTTCGGTTACCGATGGTCTCGGGGGGATCTCGACCTGCATAACGTGTAAAGGGTGTTGGTTAAACCAGTTTTCTCATATACCTCCTGCGACTGGCCGTCCAATTTTGATTCGACATTTGACACAGAAACAACCCCCAAATTTATTTCCATGCTTTTCTATGGTGACCTAATGATATGCCGACCATCTCCGGGTGATGTAACGTTTTATTATGCTTTATATATAGAGAATACACGTTTATGACGAGATGCGCTCGAATCCCGCGTATATATACGTATATGTATAGACGATCGTCAACATTTTTTTTTTGGCCGACCCACTTCTAACTATATAACAATACCTTCAAATGGCAAAAATATATTGTACTAGACGCGATACTATATATCATCCACATATATGTGTGTGTGTGTGTTATCATGGAAAATTGTTGCAATTTACGTCGTGTCACATGAAAATCCGTCGTACACAAAAATAAAAGAGAGTACATTTTATACAACATCGTCACTAGAAATTATTTTTAATCGGGGCGACTAGGTGTATATATTTTTCATCCAACTATATATATAGATCGATTGTCTTTATTCAATATTGATAAATGCGTATTATAACAATGTATATATATAGAATTAATATTGTACTGTATACATAAAGGTAATAAAAAAAAAAAATACGTATAGAAAATATAAGACCAGTTTATATATGGCCATTTTTATGAACTCTTTTTACTTTCACAAAGACGAGATTTTGCTCTTATATATTTTACAAATTGTAAGCATTACATTCTGAAATTTTCGAAAGGTAATAAATTTAGCCTATATAGTAAAATATGTGTGATGCGGCGAAACTGTTGGCAATAAGGGCAACGAGGCAACGGCATTTAGTTATAGTTATAGTTTTGAGATAAATTTATGTATATACATATATAGTGGACTATTAAAGTAATTCTCAAATATTACTGCGTGATTTTTATTTCGTGACATTTAATTGGCCTCACCATTGGAAGGAAAGATACCTTTATATTATATAGGTAATATAAGTTAAGTAACGCACGATATATACAAGATGTAGATTTTATATTTAAAGCACTGCTTAAATTAAACGTTCCTGAGTATCCGCTAACTAGATCAGGAAGTAATACTACCGTAGAATGTCCACGTATATTATTAATGTTGAATGATAATTCTACATATCGCAATCGATTTTATTTTATTTACGCGTGTATACTATCGTTTATATGTTCATTGCGCAGTACTAAGTGCGATACACATTCAAGCATCCGATTAGATTATTAAAATTTTTAACATAATATTATACAAGCTAAAGTTGATGTGTTCCGTAATGTACTAAAGCCTAATTGGGTTTGCTTAATTTTCTCTATCTGCCGCATACATACATATATAGTTCAATGTTATAGGGCATTTACTCGAGTGATTCATTCACGTGCGTCGTTGTCGAATCATGCATCACAACGCATGGGATGGCGGGGTGCAATGGAATAACATCAAGAAGTTAATTCGTCCGTCGAGTTAATGAGAGCAATTAAATATATACACCAAGACTCGCATCGAGCGCTGTTCCTACCGTATATATATATATGCTGCGGTTATACATATATGTATACACTGCGAGGATATAATCATACATTGCCATTATTGGCCATGAATCGCATCCTATCGACTACCTACATTGCGGTATATATGCGTGTGTTACACTCTCGTAATCCGACGTTACGTTAGTCAGTTCATTTTGTTAAGGGTTTCGTTACTTTTTTTTTTTTTTTTGCGACTTCCTTAGAAAATATTTTCGTCGTATATCAACACTAAAACGATGTTGAAAACATGCAATCGCATTTCTTACTGACAATGCTGACCAAGCAATTTTGAATTTCCATAAAAAGTTTCATGATGAGTAAACTTTTTAGATTCTATTTATAAAATGTATATAAAATATTATAGCCGTATGATACTGTGCAGTATATATAACTATATATATTCATTACCTTTCGTATTATCGGTAATAAATACAATAAAAGCAATTATGTATATTTAAACGACATAATATATAAATAAATAAATAAATAAATAATGGCACCTTAGTTTTGCTGAATATACAAAGAAATTGAGGAAGGATATATATGACGTTGTTATATATATGTATTGTACGACGTTGAATGCTATTAACACTCGGCTGAAATGTTATTTAAGTAAAATAAATTATTTCTCTATAATTATTGAAACACATTTATTTGTAGGCCAATATATACAGTTCAATAAAATTCAAAATTGAAAGCGTAACGGTCACTGTACTTATTGTTTGGGACAATGACCCCAAAACAATAATAAACTAGGGACTTCGCCCCTGCGGCCGTCGGCCGCCAACCCCACCGGGGGCTCCACCCCCTGGACCCCTGGCGCGCTATCGCGCGTAGCTCGCTTCGCTCGCAAAGTTAACAGTGTTCGGCTTTTCGGGCCTCACGAACTTGACACACTTCGCGACTGCGGCCTTCGGCCGCACCCGCTCAGTGTGCCATGAGTTTATGAATTTGATATACCAATTCACATTTGCTCCTTACACATCCACACAATTCCATTGATAATATATGACGCTTAAATGTATTACCTATTTCTATTTCCATATATATAAGTTAATGTGCTTCTATTTATATGTTTCTGTTATAAAACTGAAAATGAAAATTTTCATAACTTTTCCCCCTTCACCGTAGGCTGGACGAACTATTGCCTTAAGATATAACGATGAATTCAACATGCCAAATAACATCCCAAAAACTTGCGAAAATGTTTTTGGATCATCCCCCCTCCACTTTATATATCCCAATAATATAATCAGATCTAAGATCGGCCAAAACTCGCATTTGAAAACAAAAATTAGGGGCTTTGCCGCGGCGGCCATTGGCCGCGAACTCCACCAGGGGCTCTGCCCCCGTACCCCTGGCGCGCTTCGCTAGCAAGTTTTGTCACTAAATTCAGAAAGATATGGAAGTTTAAAGTTTATCAAGAAAATGTTTTTTGTTCCCCCCCCCCCCCCACCCCCCTCCATTTTACTATGGATATATTCCAAAATCTAATCAGATCTAAGTTCAGTCAAAGCACACATGTGAGAAAAACAATTATATTGATATCTTTTTTAGTTCGGGAGTTATCGAAGCTACAAAAAAAAAACAATGACGAACGAACAAACGAACGAACGGACGTACAAGATTTCGAATACAAAAATTTTCGAAGTGTGTGAATTGCGGAGACTATAGAGCTTGATGTAAGAATGTGCAGGTAAAATAAAAAATATCAGGATATAGATTAAGAACTAACGACCAAAATGAGCAATTGAAATTTAAATTCGGAGAGGTACTTTTCTTATAAAAAATTCTGAAAGTATGAAACTCAGAAACTCAAAGCGTACCAAATTCAATGCTTCGTGCCTACCTACGGTGCGGGTCGAAGTAATTTGATCAAAGTAAATAAAAGAATTAATGAAAATACGAAAGAAAGAATTCGTTTCAATACATCCGAATAATTGAGATAGCGATGCATTTTTATTTATAGTTTTAAATACAATTTTAATTTAACGTACGTCCATGATACTCCATCAGCATCACACCGAGAAAAAAAAGAGTATATTGTCACGGATCAACCGCATACTATACGCCCGCACCAACCATGGAAATTGTATGGTTTCAATCAGAAGCATCGTTGTGTCAACTATATTATAGTATTATAGTTATTTGTTTAAAAACGTAAGGGAATTAAAAAGCCAGATGTATAATGGTCTATATACACAGTTATGAAGGATTTGTAGAGATGAAATCTGCCACCAAACATTGCGACTTACCAGACAATTGTATTTTTTTCTTAACTTCGATAATTTTTCTATTCAAGTCACTAATTTTACTGCCTTGATTGGCCGTTCCGTCCGACATGTCGCACTCGAAGGACTTTACGCGTGAAATGCATATCGACTCAACAGCGAAGATCTCCTGGGGCAACGAAAGCAAGATCCTATACATACAGTAGGTTTTCTTTCGAATTCTTACATGCGTCTAGAACCAAATAATCGTCACTATAACATTAGTCTTCGTTAAAGCATATGCAAATATCGTGGAAATGCAGTGACGGTCTACTAAACATTTATGACGGTAAATTATTAGACTGCTTTCCTATAGGCAGTACCAAAAATTGGCATTACGCATAGAAGATGCGTATCAGTTATGATCCTTATAATTTTAAGAGCCACAAGGTGTAGTATATATACGTCTTAGCATGTATAGCATATAGCTTTGAATTGTGATGAGTCTCTGATGATTCAAAAAGCGACATAACTTTGCCTCGTCGCTTCTTTACGATGGATTTTTACAACTTTTAAGTATATACATTGTATAAGAATATGTTGATGGGCACGATTAAATTCGGCTTCATCATATGCTTCATTATAGAGTGACCTTTAATGAGCCTCCATTACCCTACGTCTCAAAATCCTTCCTTTTATTGCTTTCCTCGGAAGCTGTATATGTAATCCCACAAGCGATGTTTTACGGGTATTTTTATTATTAAGAATTACATTTGAATTAAACATAATATAATGAACATTCTTTAAAGTAAAAAGTGTTTGGTCCGATTACAATTTTAAATATATATACTTGCCATTTCTTGGCCCAACTCCCTAAAATCATATGGAAATACCAACATTTCCTTACTTTGAGAAGAGTAACAGGCAAACCTCCTAAATTGTCCTAACAGTCACTTGCCGTAAAGCAAATGTCCCAACTAATTTTTTTTTAAGGTTTTCTCATTTTCTTGCATTGCAGTCGGGGATAATCTCGACTTCTAATATAGTTGGTCGACATTAAAAAACCGTCGACCCTACTATTCGTTATGAAATTCCGCGTATTTTGTTTAGTCATCATTCATCATTTTCCTCAATAAATTAAAAAAAAAAAAAAAAAAAAAAAAAAAAAAAAAAAAAAAAAACGATAACCATTCGATTCGATATTATTTCCGCAAATTTGGAGCCACTAATCAATATTTCGATATACTAAATTGATAAAGTTATATACGTTTAAAGTTTTTCGTGACATGATGTTTTTTTTTTTGTCTTCCCCCCACCACTTTAGTAAGGATCTATCCCAATTGAAACTTGTCAGATTCAAGTTGATCCAACTTACAAATTCAACCGTCAATGTTCACGTTTTACATCTATATTTTCATTCGTGACCTCCAGCGTGTATACAGCGTAACGTACGTAAACCGTACAAGATTATTACGGTGACTGAATTTGTTCTTTTTTTGCATTTTTTAGGTCAGTCATGATGTGAAACATGGACATTTAAAGAAAAAAACACAAGTTCCCCAACAAACGGAATCTGCCCATTTCGAATTGCAATCGATTTATTGTAATTCTATATATATATATAGAATTCGTGTCAATTCCGTTAATACGAGAGATATAATGCAGAATTTGAGAATAGAATGGAGACTTAATTCCATTTAATTCTAATCAATTCGAGAATGAAATTGACTTAAGTAACAATTCTGTAACAATTCTTTGTAAAAATGTTGACGCCATGCAATTCGATCCAATGCGTCCGGACGGTCGAATTATATACAAAGCGCAACGACAATTCTTTTCAATACGTCACCAATATTTTATGACGCGATGCAATTCGATTCAATAAGTCTGGCAGTATTTCGCGTGAGCAATAACAATTTTTTTTTTTTTTTTTAATTACTTTATCTCAGTTTGTCGAGGCATTATTGTTCCTATTCGATCCAATGGGTCTGATGCCAATTCTATTCAATACTTTGCCTAAAATTTCGACGCTTTTTTCTCGATCATCGAATTTATTATCTCGCACTATAAATATTACACAGAATTGAAACGTATACCCAGTAATAGAAATTATTGAGTTATATCATAACCATCAATCATGTAATTTCTCTAGCGGTTTTAATCCGAAAGTGATGGATATAAGATTCCGGATTCAATACTTTTTCGTTTGTTGGGTCAATACGGTCAATACTTTAATACATATAATATATATTATTACAAGATTTCAACGCATTGGTATACATGTATATGTTGAACTCTGGGCGTATGAATTTGGATGCGTTGTAAAATGAATTTGTTTTATTTTCCTCTGACGAATTCATTTCGCAATACTTTTTCGGTTGCTGCGACGGCGAGAGACTATATAATTGAGGGATGGAACACGCGAATATGCTCACTGTATATAGTAGAGGAAAGATCTTCAAAACGTATATATGATATATCATATATAGACACGAACTCGACGAAAAGTCCGACGAAATGAGAAAATTGAACCTGAACGCGGGCAGTCTCGGCTTCTTTTTAGCGAGGCGCATCAATGGGTATATAATTTTGACGATGAGTCTCACTCTCGCTCTATTTGTACATGTATATATCATATATATATATATGTGTGTGTGTGTGTGTGTGTGTGTGTGTGTGTGTGTGTGTGTGTGTGTGCGCGTGTACAGTAATGTATAGTATAGGAAGGATCGAGGATATTCGCGTCTCGAAAAGTTGGTGTTGCAGGCGAAATGGCGAAATTGAAATAGCCATACGGAGAGCTGCCAAGCGGATAGTTATACCGCGAAATTGGTAGCAGGACCGTATACTCAAGGAGGGCATAAAAATAAAAGGAAAAAGGTAATACAGGATCGGCACGTCGAAACACGCGAAAACGCTGCCCGACACGGCGATTAAAACATAAATCTCGCCAATGGGAGTCGAGTATAGGAGAGCATCGACGAAAGGGAAGGTGAGTTTTTTTTCTTCTCTTCTTCTTCTTCTTCTTCTACTTCTTCGTCATTATTTCGGTTTTTTTTTGGTTTTTTTTTCTCAATATATGGAAATTTCGCAAAATCTCGGAGGGTTATTAATGCGGGGTTATACACGGGGGATGTATATCTATATATCTACAGTAGAGTCGAGGGTGTACACACGTACATAATCTATATATGCGATAGGTATATATGTGTATTGCATGGTAGTAGCCGGGGCAGGATTAGCCACCACGAAGCAATATAACCAAACCCAAACCCAACGTATATATATGTATGTAGTCAGAAGTAAAGCGTTCGCCGCGGAGGATCCGAAATTCTTGTAGAGCCGTCGAGCGCGAGCGGCGATTGGTCGGGACTAGCGGACCCATGGGACCGCAGCTGCGGCCATCCATCCCCGAAGGCGCAGCGATACAGGATCTACCGTATAGTGCGCGCGCATTCGAGGGTCTACTTTCAGCGCGTTAAAGCGAACAATAGATCCCAGACGTGTTTCGGACGCGGCCGCGATCGTATATACGAGTGTCGAAAGTTTCGTATTTCCCTATCGAGCTGTCGCGCCACGACGTAAACATTGACGAGACACGGTGCTGCAGTAAAGCGCGACGGCGAGGATGTGCACGGTCAAGTGACGAAATATCTTTATCGGCCCGTCATCATCGTGTGTTTTTATTATTATTATTATTATTATTATTATTATTCCGAGTGTGCGTCGAGTCCGATGAGTGTGTGTCCTGACGAGGTGTGTGGATAAAATTCTCGGTACCATGTTGCTCCCGCGACGAAAATTGGATTACTCCTTAACGGCCATCGGCATTCTCCTTCTGATAGGATTGCCATCAGTTTACGGTGAGTTTTCCTTTAATTTTTCTTTTTTATTCCCTCATCTCCCTTATAGATCGACCGCTTTTATCGAACGACTATATTGTTGGCGTTCAAATTCAAATCGCGCGAGGGTAAACTTTCGAACGCGATGCTCGCTCTTCTCGCACCACTATATATATATATATATGCTGCGCGCCTAGCATATATATATGCATATGTATATACATGCATATAAGAGCATGGCAACAGGTTTTAAGACGCTAGCGCCGGCGCATTATCGCGATTTCGTCCTTTTCCAAGCGTTCCTTAAGACTTCTTATCGCTTTAATACACACACACACACACACACACACACACACACACACACCCATATATATAGATGCGTATATAAATGCATCAGATCTGCAGGATGTACAGCGCATCGGTTTTATATTACCCTCATCAATTTTCTACTCCGACGGGGGCAGTATGCCCTGATGTAGTCCCTGCACTGTTTTCCACCCTCAAAATTCGTCGCATCGGCAAACAGTTGGCGCTGCCGCCGACCCTTCGCCGCACGCCGCAGCCGGACGAAAAATTCCGAAGCTGTCATTTGTCTTTTCTATCCATCCTGTCACGTACTATACACATATATATCTGTATATATATATATACTATATACCTTTCCGAAAAATGTCGAGAGTCGATGCATTTCGAATTTCCATTTGAAAAAACGCTATTCTCTTTACCCACAAACGCTAAACCCGAAAATCATACATATACATAGATTGCGCTCTGTAATCGTACGTCATCGCGACTATATGCGTATTTTAGCTCCAAATTTCGATCGCTGCTCCGATATCATTTCGGAGTTTCGGTTAATAAATCCATTTATTTACCAATAATATTTTGCCAAAATCAGTTGGCAAGTATTAACCATTTGGATTTATGTTTTGACGATACGCGGTATATATAGTTTATGGTGGTACGCGGTAACAGCAAGGTTATGTTTACACGACGCGCGCCTTCACCGTATACGCAAACGTCCACAAAGTTTTAATTAATTATAACAATAATGATACAAATTGATAATTATCAATCTAATTTGTCTTTTTTTTTTTTTTTTTAATTCACGTTTGACGATTATTTATATATATATATATTTCGAATTTAGTGTAGGGGTAAGAAAATTTTTTTTTTTTTTTTAATGAAAATCTAATTATTATTATATACACGTATATATTATAAAATAACAATTAGTTATTGATTATCGTTCAGTTTTCACATAAAATACTGGAAATGTTCAGACTTTATAGAGAATATAGGTTTCGTACTATACACATTCTAGAAACATTTCAAGATATTCCAAATTCAGCACACCTTTTTGATATTTTATAATATCATCATCTACGTTCCTAAAAAATATATGTTATTTGTTTATTTTCCCTCCCAAATTAATTAAAAACCTTATTTCTCTTGTTTTATGCATTCCTTATGCACAAAGAACCCAATTTGTATGAAAAAAGATATTTTTAAAATATTTTTTTATAATTTTCGTTGGACTCCAACGTTGCGAACTTCAACAGCATTCCATAAATAAACATTCTATATATGTATATACTACCTGTTGCGAAGCAATAAAATGATGAATTAACTTGCTTGTCACTTTTATTACAATAAAATTTCATCTTTTTTCTTTCCTCGATTATATATGACGCGTATTACAAGGGTGTATTCACATATGTATTCACATGTGTACAAAATTTGGACCATCACGGACCTCCCATTCTAAATAAGAGAAATGTGTCTAGTTTTACAAAATATTATCTAGTAACATTTTCTATAATTATATATATGTAGCAATAGTTTCAATTGTCTTATTTAGCATTGGAGCCCCTCGATGGTTCAAATTTTAGATATGTATACATACTATAGTCTGCGTGCCATATATAACCAAGGAAAGAAAGAGTTTTTGATTTATAACTTTAAGGGGGTTGTAAAGTAGAACAGGCTTACCGAGCTCTATTCTAGACCTCAAAACAGAAAAAGTATAAATAAAAATGGATTAAACGCTTTTTTTCAAAATTTGGTCTTTGGAAGGGTGATTCTACACATCATATGTATAATCCCCAAAATACTGTCGGTGACATTGGTTCGAAATTAAAGGAGGATTATTCGAGAATGAATTATTATTATATTATCCTCTTACCACCAACAATATATATAGATATATATGCATTATATATTATATGATGTGTAGAATCACCTTTCCGAAGCACAAATTTTGAGAAAACGCTTCGATACTTTATTATTTATCCTTTTTTTTTTTGTTTTTTTGCGGTTAGGTCGAAAATTCCCTCTTAATAAATGTATATATTATTAATAATTGTTTGAACATATTTCGTTGGGAAGATTTACTGTATATAGATGCTTTTTTTAATAACGTATCGGCTATACAATCCTAAACTTGATGGAAAAATTTTCGAAGCATCCTTTATTATATCACTCGTATCTTCTCAACAAAGACGTCGTTTTTTTATTAATGCATGCAGAACAACCGCTTGAAAATTAGGGTCCGACTTGTAGCATATACGTACAACTTGAATCTGGAAATTCCCATATACTCAATTAAATTACGTACAACACATAAATTCATTTATTTTTAAATTGTCCTGAGATTCAAATTCATATCACAATTATAGATTATGTTAGTTAAAGAACATTTTTGTCAAAAAATTTTTGGACAAATACCCATGGAAAAAGGTATTGAAGAAGAAGGTATATCTCGGACGAATAACATTTTGCTAATATACCGCAAAATCGTCGAAATTTCTTATTATTGACAGCAAGATGAGAGACCATATATATATATGTATATAAGTAAACACAGACAAATTTTATGACGGGCAGTTTGTTTTTGTGACAAGTATGCACACATGCAATAATACGCAAACGAGGTCTTAAAGCCCATTGATGAAGAAGGCCGTCATTAAGAAGGTCTTCTCTTCAGACGATTTCCAAACTACATGAGAGCATCGGAAAGGTCAAAGTCGAGTCTAAAGGTCTTTCAACTACGGATTGCGACGATTGACGGCATAAATCCTTCGGAGAAGACGGAGGAAGTGCTGGAAAAAAGAAGCAAATTTTTATCGGAAGAATATGTCTATCCATTATGATATGCTTTATATATACATATATATATATATATGTGCTATATGCCTTTATATATGGTATGTAGTAGTGTCGATCCGGGCGGCGGAGACGGCAGCGGTAGTAGGACGCACGTGGTGGCTGATGGCTGGAGCAGTATATGGTGGCGCATGGCCGTCCAGTGACGCTCATCATCGGTTACGTCGCGCATCTCCCCGGTATGAGGATCCCTGAGGGACAGGTGCCCAACCCCGCTTTCCAGGAAGCGACCGGCCGAGCGAGCGAACCGTCCCTTTCGTTATGCGCTCAAACGGTGTGGCGTTTCGTGCTGTAGCGCACACACACACACACACACATACACGAGCACACAGCTGAAACGGCTCCGAAACGTATTTTCATGCGAATCGAAGGGGGCCTTTCTCGTATTCACGTACGATATACCTACGCGTCCAAAGTTCCAAGGTTTCGGGGCAGCCCCCTTGCACGCAGGCGGCGCGGCGTATCGCCTGCAGTACCGAAACTTGAGGTTATAGCTTTGAAAATTGCCATTCGCCCGTCAATTTGCATAGATTCTTGGCATTCTTCGACTCTGCTCAACAGCAGCTACTGCATGCCACTAATCTATACTATATATACATGCATATAATATGTATATACGTGTGCGTGTGTGTATATATACGGCTGTTAAGATCCGCTCATCACGACGGTGAAAAAAAAAACAACATTTGTATGTATGCATGCATATAGACGTGATGGTGTACGGTGGTTGTTTTTCCCCGTCCAACTGATAGGGGCCCCGACGAGAGACCGACCAGCGAGGCCGTTTTAATGTGCAGTTGATGGTAGCTGTACTTTTATTAAGGCGCTTCGAACGCTCCTTTCATGTCGCGATTCACGGTGGGAAGGTCGAGGCGTATAATTATACCCCCCAAATGATTAGGTGTCTGCTCGAGAAATCGATGGCCTCTTATTTTAATCCCTTAAAAGCACATTAAACTTTTCATATATGTCGAACTCGAAGCCGTTGCGATGCATATTAAGGATTTTATTCTTTATTGTGCCGCGTCTATATACGGATGTATACAAACGCCGTTTCTCAATGTTTCACGGTAAATAATATTCTCATAAGTAGATGATGATGCAGCGAGCCCTCGACGTTTCTCATATTTATGGAAGGCGTTCAATATCTGGAAAGACGTCTGTTGAATATCAGCCCTACGTACTGATACATTCGATGCTTTGAGGACCTGCTGGTAGAGTGGCATCATCATCTCTTGTCGAAATGAATGCAGAATATATAGTGAACATTACAAGTTTGCCGCGTGTTTTAAGGTTCAACCCCTAAACGTCGATGATCCAGCAATACTGATGAACACCGTTGTGTATACGCATCGGACGAAAGGATCGGGTCGTAGTACGCGAAAAAGCGTACGTGAATAACACCACCATATCATCAGCAAGTGCTTTTGTAAAATTCCAGTCCCTTCAGGCTTGGTCGTAGATACTACGTCAGGGTGCATAAAACGTCATCATCCCGATCAGCTGTGTGGACGACAACATAGCATTGTAAATGCAGCAGCTCCTCGGTGCTTGGGGCTAGGTGACGCAACAACAACGCGAAAGAAGTCGGCGACTGCGGGAGGAGATCATCGCGCAGAGGAGTCTCGGTGTGGCCTTACGTATCACTGCCACCGAGCCACATGGTGGAATCGAGTTAGCAAAGTCGAGGAGAAAAAGGAATGAGCAGATGCAGTGTATACAATATAAATATAGATATATACGTATCGCACGCGTGCTAGAATCTCTCGTTCGTGGAGGAGCGATGTGTGGTAGCCGCTCCCGTGCCCGCTAGGTTTGCGCCTATCTATCTATCCACTTTGTGGATGAGGCAGCGACGGCGATGACGACGACGGCGGCGGCGGCGTCAGCGGGAGTCAACTCGCGTTATGTTCTCAGGCTTTCTCTTCTCTCCTTAGAAACTGAACCTCCGGCTTCAATGTGCTTTCACACGAAATCGCCGACGACGACGACTACTATATATGTATATACACTCTCACGTATATCTATATGATCCTCGCCGGCCGCCGCGACTCTGTTATCCTCCTCCTCCTCCTCCTCGACTCGAGGCGGCGCGCTTAATTAATAAAGCTTCCTGGTATACCATAATCATCAGTTTTTATATGCAGCCGCAACGAGCTCGACTTTTACCTTCTTCCTTGCCGCGCCGGGAATAGACGCCAGAAATAGACATTCGTTTTTCTCAAAGTGACATAATTTCATCTTCGTTATAAGGGAGAAAATAAACTTGATTGAAGAGAGCTAGCTCTACATATCCAGTCGTCGTATCGCGCGCCCGTGCGACTCGACGACGACTTTTTCCCAATCCGTGTTTTACCGGCTCACTTTACGCAGACCGCAGAGCCTAGCTCCAATTATCATTAAACCTATACCTCTCATTAATATATTCCTTATTAATTAATTTATATCTCCCCATAACGATCACAACTGCATTTGCATTTGCACTTGCATAGAATTCAAATAATTTAGGAACACGAGAAACGGTACTACTGATAAAGCGAGCGATTGATAATGGAATTCGTCAGAGGAGAGAATCCAGTCTCAGGCGTTTACCGTGACGTATCGCCCTACGGGAGAAGAAATGGAAGATCTTAGTGGCACATTTTATTCAAAGAGGCGAATAAACGCCAAACGGATAACGCATGTTCGCAATCCTTCATCCGGCCGGGCGGCGACCGAAGGATTCTCTTTTCTTTTTTCCGCACCGTACCGTACGTACGCGTTTGCGCGTACTTTCCAAGTATTCTCGTCCAACTCTCAGCATGCATACGCGATTACTGGCGAACACGCGTTTATTTTCACTGCAAACTCCCAGGAATTTCATATTTTTTCGCCATAAACGAGGTTAAAACCGGCGAGTAATTGCGTTCGATAAATTATGCACCACTTATAATTAGACGGTGTCGGAGGTCGACGGGCTGTCGACTGTGCATCGCCAAGTATCCACCTGGTGCTCTGGCGTGTGTACCTGCGCAATACGCAGATTTATCGGGACGCTATTGATAAATCGAGAGAAAAAGAAAAGGAAAAAAGACCCTTTTGCGTTCAGCAGTTAGAGGTTACAATGTTACACATATATATATATCAATCCATTAGGTCGAGAGTGAACTTTATCAACGTTTCGTTATCAAGACTTTGTTCATCTTCCTACTGACCTCAGCTGGGACGTAGAATTCTTGCTGTTGAGGCTGTCGAACTGAGGTTCCTCCTCATCATACTCTTTGCGAGGACTCGTAAACATTATCGTACGAGCAGCGAAGCCAGCTTACGGAAGAATATAATGGGTTTTTTGTCGTCGATAAATATTGAGATCAGATTGTATCCTGTGCAATATTAGGCGCGCCAGGATACGGGCGGTGGCAAATAGTTCGCGAAGCACGAAGAGTTTATACATTGGATGCAGCATTTAATGAGCCAAGCTCACTTACTCGCTCCCCTACCAACACCACCACCACCACCACCACCGTATACGTCGTCTCTCTTTGATTCGATAATCCACGGTAGACGTTGAGTGGCGATCACGGGCAACCGGTTACCACTTCTCGGCTTCGTCGTTTCAGCCTCTCGACATTGGAAAAAGGACGTATACGAGAGGCTCCCATCCCCGCGGCACGCACATCCGACCCGAGCACGAATATACCATCCGTGAAACGCACACTATATTGCTCGCGTGGCCCGCTCCAGGTCACGCTCGTCCATCGGATCCTCGGATCATTCCGAGCGAGATCCATGCATCTTCTCTTTGAAGCCTCTCTACAGGACGGCACTTTTCTCCTCGACTACTTTGCCGCCAACGTAAGGGCTGAGGTGCCCTCCCGAGTCAGCGGATAAAAGCTCCGAAGATGCTCAGTTCCGTATACGTCGCTCCGTTTCCCTTCAATCTCTTCTTCTGCCTTTTATCTTTCGAGAGAGTCGATATCTCGCGGTATCTGCTAACTAAAAGGTTCAACGCATCTTCTCCTTTCCGACCCGAAGACGTACGACATTTGCATTCGTCCGTCGCTCCGTCCTTTCGTTGGTCCGTCTCGATTCCTCGATTTCCTCCTCGTGTAAAGTGCACGAGGAATCGCATAATTAAGGGGTATCCAGGCTTTACCGTATGTGTCCGAGTGTCCGTGTCCGTCTTATCCGGAACAGAGGAAGATTGAGTAAAAGAGAGTTGTATATAAAGAAAGAGAGAAAGAAAGAGAGAGAGGAGAGTCGCTGGACGCCAATCGGATGAGGATCAAGGATTGTGCCGTCAGTCAAACTGTCGACAATCGGGGTGATCCTTATATAAAGCACTAAAGGCCCTATCGGATGCCGATGGTTTTTTTTTTATTTTTCCAGATCAAGTTTGGATACGCGATCGAAACCTTCATGCGGATTACGCCGAGTCGAGGAAGGAGGAGAGGTGCGGTGATAAATAAGAGTCGATCGCGCAAGACTCTTCTCCGGTCGACACAATCAGTCGATACGATTCAGCGGGTAACGTTCGTTCCAAATAGTCTATCGGTGCAATCATTTTTTCACGGATACCATTCATTATTTTCTAGACTTGACGCACGCGCGTTGTCTGTATATTGGTTTATAGGAAAATTTATCTCGCCAAGTTAGCACCGCAAGAAATGTTAATCATGTTGAGGTTGCATCTCAGCTTTCTCGTACTAGGTTGCAGAGTCTTTTGGGACAATTTGTAATTAATATATGATACGGTACAGTATTAGTTGTTAGCTATTGTTCAGGAGAATGGAAATACGAACAAAACGTATCCGGGGCGAGACCAAAACAGACACTAGGACTAATGACGATGTGCTGGCCTTTCGTTCGACGATCCTTGGAAGGTGCGTGAAAGCAGGAGTTGAAATTTTCGAAAGCGAAGCAGCATTTCGTAGCGTTCTGGTTACCTGGAAGTAGCATTACGCCGAGACAATTATAATTTTTTCCTCGCGCCGTCCGGTCGGTCAGTTTCGTGCGCGTATCTGTTTTGATGCCTTTTGGGTCCATCGCATGTTTATTGCCTTATCCTACCCCTTTTTGCTGCATCCGTTTAAAAATCCGTTGATTATGCGGTGAGTGCTTTATTTCCGAAGCCCCAGAGAGACTCTTGAGAAACCAACGAGCAGGCTGATTGACGAACGAACGAACGAACGAACGAAAGGGGAAGGGGCAGTAGGATTGCGGATATTTTTTTCTTTCCTCCAACTCGTTAAGTTTTTATCCACTCCTGCACAAATCGACGACTGCGGTGCGATACTTGATGTTGCGGACATTCAGCTCGCTTTCTGCCCATTTTTTTCCCATCCAGATAATTAGTCTGGAAATCAGAGAGGAAAGGTTTGGTTTGCTGCTGCTGCTGCTGCTGCGGCGTTATTGCCTTTCCTATATATATAGGTACTATGAACAAAAATGTTGTTCACGCAAAGGAACGTTTAGTTCAATGTCGATGATCGTTGAAGATATAAATTATGATTAGCTGCGATTAAATTTAAGAAAGAAAAAACATCGAAATGCTAATTCAAATCGGGATGGATCGTGATTTGGACGATGAAAATAAAGCGGCAGCAGCAGCGCGTTTACATTGCAATGACTCGCATATATACATATGTATATACAGCCAATAATCATATCCTACATTCTAACGGTTTGGGGCTCGAGGAAACCAGATGTTCGGCGTTAGGTGTTTTACTACCTGAACGTTCCCGACGTTATTCACGCATGCCAGACCTATATATATATATATATATATATATATATATACCCAAACGACGCAACGACTCGACAAGGCAGCAGCAACGCTTACAATCTCATTAAGTTTTCGGCTCGAAAGAGGCAGGTGACGATTTCCCTCGGTCAGCAGAAGTCAATGACGACCTGAAAAACGTTTCAGCTAATCCCTTTATTATCATTCCTCCGGAGCATTTTCCGGTGCCCATTTCGTTATTCCGCTCGTCAGCGTACGATATATAATTTCTTCTCTCATTCATCCATCCTTCGAAATTTATCGATTATCCGCAATTACTTTTCCGGAATATTTTTACGTATCCTGAACGTGTATATAGATAGGATATGACGATTTAAAAATCGTTGGCGTCTTGTCGGTTGTTTTGATTTTCCGTAACGGAACGACACAGAGTACGCGCCGCGTCACGATTAATTTCGAATGAGGCGACGCAGAAAGGCGAGCCGAGCCCTCGAGCAGACAGCCACGGCTCGTTGATTCGCATTACATGCTTGCCCGATGGAACAACATTCAAGTGCAGACGAGTACAATACGGCAAGTCGGTCAATCTTTTAATGATACACTCTGTTTTGCCGGTGCAACGTATCGGAAAAAAAGTCGTTGGGACGCGGACACTGTGGTACTATTATTTTATTACGATGGATGAAAGCGATGACATATATATGTACATAGCTTTCAGACGTGTAAAGCCTGCTAATTCATAAAGAAAGACTCACGACTATAATACTATATATGTATATGTGGAGCAAATTTACATGTATTAATTTTATCAAAATCAATGGCGAAAATTTCTTCCTTTTTTCACATTAAATTCGTCCCGGAAATTCCTAGGATATAAAAATCATGTTTTCGGATTCTGGAAATTATAACCAAAGGAAATTATTTGATCTAGAAATATTCAATGAAAAATCAAATCACAACAATGTTCAAGGTCTATAATACATGTATGCATATAAGACCGAGCATCAGAGACCAACAGTACAGTTGTATCTGATTTGAAGCAATTGTAAATCCGATCGGATTTAATTTAATGCAGAAATAAAGAAATCTATACGTATATGTGTATGGGTAGTTTTTTTTTTTAATTCCACGTCTCCTGTTACTCGAATTTACCGGTGGTGGCGGCGGCGGTGGTGGTGTGCAATAATTGCAAGAGGTGGCGTGTGCTTTCGGTATACACCTCAGCCAATGACTATACCGATAATATCCATGCCCTACCGTACGCTACGGCTCGGGTATTTGGCACCTGCAGCACGGTCGTAAATTCTCTACAAATTGTTTGCACACACACACACACACACACATGTATGCGAGATACGTATACCTTGGAAGGAAAGTGGCTATATACGCTGTTACTCCATATATATGCATTACTCTATAAAGTATACTTTATTTTCATATGGTATAGTTTACAAAATTTTTACATTTAATTAAAAAAAAACAAAAATGTAATCTCCTATATAAGTAAACAAAAACGATTGTTATTTTCACATATCGTCGTTTATTTTTGGAGAGGCACATGATCGTGTCATTATCGCGTAATGCGTCAGATATTCTTTCGGCGTACGATCCTACATATATATATGTATATAGGTAAATATATCTCGGTTGAATATAAACAACAAGCATCGCTTTGTTATCTATATATACACCTCGTATATACTCGTCGTCCCGCGGTGGAAATTAATGTATCTATATACATATATATGTATGTAGAGAGAACGAATCTCGCGCATATAGCAATAATGATTTCGCAATCCCAAATAAACAAGTGTGATGGTTTAGAACTTTGTAAGATGGTGGCCTTTTCGACCTCTGGTGCATTTTCACGTATATATATAGTGTGCGCGGCAGCATCGTTGCATATTGCTCTTGGGCACAATTATCGCGCATTCTTGGCTCGGTTGCGACCGGGTGCTTATCAAATATTTTAATATTAACGTTGTCGTTTCACAATTGAATATATATAATACATGTATATATTTATTTTTCATTTTCCTCGTCAAATGTTTATTATTGCTTCCATTATTGGAACGAATAATAGACGAGGACATTTATACTTTGATGAGTACTAATGGGCAATTTTGAAAATATTATTGACGAAAGTTAATGATAATATTTGCAATGGGTAAAAAACAATGAAAAGTGAAGTTATGATGAATTACGTCGACGCGATTGTACAAAATCAGGTCAATTCGGCGAACGCGAGTTCTGAAGAAAAGACAAACTTATTATTATTGGGTTGATCGGAACACTTGAAAATAAGACTTCACGTATAGTTTGCTTCTTTTCTTTCTCATATTAGATCACATATATACAGTTAATTGGTCGAATTGATTCCTCTTTCGGATCGCGTGTCGTAGCGCAAAATTGATATACAGACCAACGAGTGAAATTAACTCTCGGCGATTGTATATATACCGAGTAATCTTGAGACCTCTCCGAAAGCAGCGAAAAATTGGTTTCGAGTCTGTAATTGAGACCGTATAGAACCTCCTCGCGAGTGCGACATTTGCTCGATCGATATATAACTCGTATCTGATGCGAGTCAGATTTCACCGGCCTCTTCGGTTTTTTGTTATCGGTAAATTTGTTTGATTTTGATTTTTTAACGAACATCTCGTGGACAGTATAGAACAGTATAGACAGTAGTTGGTACGGGTGTTTTCATCAAACTTTTTTTCGAGATGAATAATTTTAAAATGGACTTCCTAATATAAAAATGAAAAAATATTTTTAGCTAGGGCACAACAACCTATATCATTAGTGTAGACCCTTTCGTTAGTAAAATTTTTTGAAGGACTGTGATCTGTAAAAAGTCATCTTCCCCTTTTGTCACTAATCTGTCGCAGCGAGATCCGTTGAAATTCCGCCTCTTCTCGCTGTCTACTATATTGCCTAAGGTAAAACATTTACTATAGCAATATAGGGTTGCACTGTAATGAAGAAAAAAATTAATAAATTTATTATACTATATGTATATGTTTGGCGTACGTCAAATTATTAGAAAAAGAATCATGACTTAGAATCGTTTAATTTTCTCTTATTTCAAGTTGATGATGCATATATATATAACTGTATATATGCAAAGGGAGCAATAAATATAAAAGTAACGTGCAAATTAATCGATTAAAAGATAACGAGGGCAGCATGCGGAGATTGAGTTGTCATTAAAGATTAATCGTGCAGCGACGCGCGTAATTAATTAACGAAAGGGGCATAGCATCATGATCCTATCGTATAACGCGATTGTATGCAAACGCTGATATATACACATATATATATATATATTTTCAAAGTGCGGCTGCCGGGCGTAACGACTTTTCTCTCTCTCTCTCTCTCTCTCTCTCTCTCACTCACTCACTCACACACACGCACTCTAATTCATTCTCGCTATTTCTCCGTATGCCGGTTATCGTCACCCTATATATATGCGAGAGCGGTAATTCTCGTCAATCATCGAGCCCAACGGTGCATTTCCGTCAAGCCGCATGTCGAACAAACGAACACGGCCGCAGGGGGCTTCCTCGGTGCACTCGCCGGCGATTCCCTCTTTACACGCGCTGTTACGCCGGAAAAGGAATTCTCCTCTCCTTTGCTCAACTGCTATATCGACGATAAAACACGTGTATATCGTCAACAACCGCGTTGGCGTATAACGCCATTTAATTGCACTCCCAGCAGTCCGAACTCCAAAGTCCGAAAGTCCAACGACTATACGGCGCGTCGGAGCGTGCATGCATATACAATATACATATATATGCGTATTATAATACGCATACGGATATGTATGTATGTATATACGGACACTTCACGCTTCGTGCCGCATCGGTTGGGACTATAAAGATGCGTTAAGCTTCTATATACACGCTTGTTTACGTTTCATCCTGATAATTCTCTGCCCGCGACTAAAGACTGCACTTTTCCGCTTAATGAGAACATTAGTGGGTATTTAATCGCGACCACGTCGCCATTTAATTGTATTATACGCGAGCTGAAAAATATCTCTCGGGCTATTAAAAATGTTCATTAGGACGACGGAAGAACGTACCGAAGGAAAAATGCGTATATTTACAATTTTATATATATTAAAGCCGCAAAGGCCAACGTATATGTAACGTTTATGACAGCACGCGTATATATGTATATATGATTTGAAAGAACTTTGCCAGTTAATAGTTGAAATATTCAATAATTGCAAATATACGTGGTAAAACTTAACGGTCCCCCGCCGATCCGCAAAAGACTAAATCAGCAGAGATTCGTACAGTGATGCGCAGGGTATATATATACAAATGTATATAACTGGTAGCAATTGATGGGAATAGGGCACGCGATGGATTCGCAGTTTCCGTTCAGTTTCTAGGTGATAGATATAGAGAGGTCGTAAAATAAAAGAATCATCGTCGTCTTTTCGAATCGCATCACAGAGTTCGTTCAACGGATCAAACTTTATGGATGTTCCTTTGGCCGACGGGCGTGCGTGATTTTCGTCCATAAACGAGATTTACGATCGTTCCAGTACTTGAAATGTATAATTAAAATGATTCAATCGCGTCAAGTTACTGACATTTAAACCACCATTTATATGCGCACTGCATAAGGGAGAACGGCATCAGTATTCTCTTTTTCTTTGCCTTCTCTAATCTAGTTGTTTGTACGTGCGCTAATCGTGAATAATGAAATGTAACACGTTCCTTGAACAAAATTAATTCCATCAATTTGAATTGGTTGATTTTCTCGTACAACTCGCGGTATCTCACTTATATTTAAGTTAATAATCCGTTTAATAATAGATTGTTTAACAACCAGGTCAATATAAGTTAGAGGATAAACATAATATCGCTATTGCTTATATGAATTCGAAACACAATCGGGATGTAGATTCGAGTAGATTGATTAAAAACGCATCGAATTACAAATTAGTACGGGAGAAACAAGAAAACTATATACGTAAAAAAAGACGTCGAGTCTTTTCCCTGGTAGAAATGGAAATTGCCATGCCACTTCCACGCTAGTAGCTAGACAGCACCATGCTAGAATCGTCACGTTTTGCCCTAGCACGCATGCGCACATGAAGAAAAACGACGTGCGCATGCGTACTGGGGCAAAACGTGACGATTCTAGCATGGTGCTGTCTAGCTACTAGCGTGGAAGT
>JAPYZR010004218.1:0-12693 GCA_030522945.1 Trichopria nigra | reverse complement strand
AAACCGCAAAGCAACCAAGAAAATACCGCGTTTTTTCCCTATTAAACCGCGAAACAACCAAGAAAATACCGATACACGAGCAACTCTGTTTCGACGTCGATACTTTTCCGGTTTTTTTAACCCAATTTTGGTTGTTTTCGGGACCGATTTAGACCGGTTTTTTTGTGGTCGTTTTGCGGTTACCATTTCCGATAGGGATATGGTTGACATAACCATACTTTTTTTTTCGTGCAACTGTTTTTTTTTTGTGTCCAATTTGAACATTGGATGTTGATATATAATGTTGATACAAAAAAAGGCCAGCAATTTTCGTTTATGTCCGGTAATTATTTTATAATTTGGACAATTTGACTCCATTTTTTACAAACGATTTTTGTTGTCTTTGTATTTATGAGCAATTTGTTTAGGTCAATCGAAAAAAAAAATTTTATCTTATATTACGTTTTCTTGTATTGTATGTTTTTGTAAATCTTTTAATTGTTAATAAATTTTAGCAATGTCTATTATATCTACGCTCGATTTTTTTGAACTTTCATTTGAGATTATTTTCTGTTTTTATTATTATTTATTGAAGAATTATCATAAGTTTTATTATAACTTCATCCGTTTTTATTATTTATTTGTATTCTCGTCCCTCTGTTTAATCAACCGTCGAGATTTTTCCGTAATTGTCATTCATTATTTCCCAAATGTTTTTTTCTTTTTATTATATCGAAACAACGGAATTTTGGTTTTTACTCATCGCTTTTCTCTGTTATTCGACAATTTTTCTGTACTCTCAACAATTTTCCTAAGTTTTCATTTATGTCCAATTAAAAGTACCTCAATGATCAACCATTATTATGATCGATAGTAAAAAAATTACAACTTATCCATATTTTCAAGAATTTTTTTTGAATTTTTGTTACATTTATAAATATTTTTGAAACAGTTCCTTTCACCTTTGGATAAATCTTCTACGTGTTTTCTACTTCCATAGCTGTTTCCAACATCCATCCAAAATGTCAACAATAGTCCTTGATGCCCGACAATTCTTCTGTATTATCAACTGTTTTTGTAATGATATAATCAACAATTTCTACTGTATATCGAATTTTCTTTTTATTACAAAAAAAAAAAATGTCAACAAAAAGTCATATTGGTGACATATTTCCGACAATTTGCCTATATTATATACAATTTTTGTTACAATGAAATCATCAATTTTCTGCTTTGTATCGAAGATTTTCTTTACTTCAACAAATATTCAAACAAATTAAGACCAATTTGCCATATACTTGTGACATTTATCCATATTTCTGACAATGTATCCATATTTCTGACAATAATTCCGACAATTCATATTTCGAACGATTCCAAAAACCACAAATCACATGATTCAATTTACCATTTTGAATTTAGAAACCTGATCTCTGATGAAAATTGAACGATTGCAATTCAACGATTTGAGGTTATATTCCCTAATAGACTTTCTTCAGAAATCTCAACTAGGAACAGTTGAGGCAGATATAGAGAAAGGTATTATACTCTTTCCCATATATATATACAATTAAAAAAAAAATCGCTAACAGTGCCTTCGATCGACGAGTAAAATACGCGGACCACTCCTGGTTGTCGGCTCCCGGAGGTCACTTTTCGACGATTTACGAGCAAAGGAGTCGGGGCCTCGTTGACTCACTTACGGTCTGTCGATAATGCACAAGGCAACTAACGAATAGGCGGCATACAGCAAACGGACCAAACGTAACTCGAGATTCGCAACGCGAGATAAACGGGCACCGGCAAGCATTAACCTTTTCCTTCGGCAATTGATGCGCCGATAAATTATCTTCTCGCGCTTATCGTTACGTTCTTATCGGTAATCGTTGGCTATTCAATTGAGCTGGCTGCAGCGCAATCACGCCTCTGCATTTTCGCGATTGCACGTCCGATTTTACCGATATCTGATTTTCGGTGGGAGAGTGCACAATGTTGCGCATTCGCGATTCGAGATCGTTGGGGCCGATCGTGACGAGACCATATTTTATCCCCTTTATATACCGCACGGCGCAGATGCATCTGCGTTGACGTTTTTTTCCGGATTCGTCATCCATTATACCTATACCGATCCTGAAACAATGCAAAGCGTCACTAACTTTGATCACTTATTATTGCTAACATTCGACTCTCACGAACTTTTAAGTCTCTTATTGTTTGCAATTATCTGGAATTATACAGTAGTTCATAAAAAATAAAACCAATCTTCGTTCGTCACATTCCAGAAATTTGAAAATTGATGCATTTAGCAATTAGAGTTCACGCTTTCGTTCAGGATGTCCTAAAACCTTGGAATGCTCCCTCCCAAATTGTCATAACGTTGGGAACGTGGAAAGTAAATCCTCCAGTTGTGTCCAACTCTTTTTTCTGCTTTTCCGTCTGTCAATCACGTTTGTCAATCAAGCACACGCGATAGTAGAGTTACAAATACATAACTGCAGTTTTGGAGATCCAGAACTCGCATCATTACAGAAACAACGATTCAGTTGAAGGATTTCGGACATGTGATCCAACGATCCAATGCCCAAATCCATGAAATCTCTTTACTCCCATCTAAGGAACATTCGTTACCTCCCCGATTAGTTTGCGCATGCGAGCACCGCCATTTTGAATCGCTGTTCGCGCCTGCCAATCACAATTCAACGTCGGCGACCAAAGGGAGAGAATATAGATTAATGCAATCGTAACATTAACAGTATTAACAACGAGTAACATAGAAATTATAAATGCATAACGGAAATTGAAATGGTGCCGAACGAATTCTAGGCGAAACATGACAAATATAGCCAATTTATTTGTTACTTTTTGATAGTAGTATTTAATCGAACAATAACCTGAAAACGAGGTGCAAATTTATACACGTATGTAGCTGCGAACTATACACGACGGCAAGGAACACATCAGCCGATGTTCTCCGAGTTTCGTCAATTAATATAACGATCGTGCCCGTTCAATGAAATCCGTCCAAATGCCCGGCGCTTACTCCGGTGTGCAGTTGGCCGTTGGAAAACGTGTTTATTGGTTAATTGCATCATTGTTGCCAATTGCGCGGATGCCAATTGGCTCGGCCGTCAATCGCGCCCCGCCTGTTCGATATCCGACAAAGGCATTTCGGCGGCTTACACACGTTCCGATTCGAATCGGCCGAAACAGGCATACATATATACATGTGTATGTATATATGCGTACACGTGTGATGATTTAATTCTACTTGGCGCATATATACACTCGTGACGCAGGGTGGGATTTAGAACCGCGGGAAATCACACAAAAGATAACGTTAATTAGTCCCGCTCGAATTAGCATAAAATAAGTTCATCATTTTCCCGTTTTATCCTTACGAACCACGCTACCGTAGTTTGTATAGTATAATCAGAGTTGGTTAATAAACGTAGAATGTGCCAATTACAGATGTTAACGACAGAAAAACTGACAGGATTATGTGAACATTTAGATATTATCGAGGCTCATATATTGTATAATATTGCAAATGAAAATACTCTTCGTCCTAAGAAATACCATTGGAATTGTATTAAATACTATTGGAGTGGTAATAGAAATATAAAATTACGTTTCGGTCTATGGAATACAATTGGAAATCTTAGGTTAGGTTAGGTTAGGTTAGCTTACTCTTTGAATGTAGCGCATGGAAGAAAATCCGCCATACAACACACAGCTAGCTCGGTGGAAAAAAATTAGAAACAAGAACAATTGTCGAGATAATGCTCCAGAGTGAGGAAAACTGGATGATCGTCAACCGAATGGTCATCATGATAATTAGTGACAAGGAAAAGAGAAAGAATAGTTGGAACAAGAAGAGGAGAGACGAGAGCAATTTGCGGTATTAGGCAACCGGGTAAAGGTGTGAGCTGGAGAGTCTCCAAGATGATACCACCCTGAAGAAATGCTTATATAGCGGTACCGGGATGGATTTCGAATATCTTCCCATCAAAGGAGCAATGGGTTTAGCCGGTAAACCATGCCAATATGGAGAGTCCAACACGCGAGGAAGTTCGTATGGCTTCCCTATATGGTGGGTAATGGATTCCTCTGCTCCTCGGATAAACAAAAAGAAAAGGTTAGGTTAGATTAGGATGAAATGGAAGTGTGATATTACTTTGCGGTTTTACAGAAGTCGATTGGAAACCGTAGATTACATTAGGTTAGGTTAGGTTAGGTATGGAAATACAAAAGACAATGAAAATAATTGAAAACTTCTCAGTTTAGGTTTGGTTAGGTTACAAATGTAAATATAAAATTACGTATCATACTTGACAATATAATTGAACACTTCCCCGGATAACAAAATATGCAGAAACATGCAGAAATAGCATCATATGTGCAGCATATGACCGGCATTATAGGTGTTTTTTTACCTACTTCATGGATAAAACATTGTTCAACATTTGTCTTAAAAATGGAGTCTTGTCGTTTCTTTGTTTTTTTTTTTTGTGTGTGGAAGGTGCCCAGACACCAATGAATTCTCAGTGAAGAATCTATAGTACATCTATATCATGTTCATACGTTAAATAATGAACAAAAAATCGTACATAACTTGCGGCGTCACGGTCTTTATGTAAATGGGCGTATATAACGGACGTATGGACATACACGAACGCCTGGTATAAGTCCTTTAGTCATCCATTAACGGACTTAGGAATTGCGGTGTACATTGTGAGAAGTAGTAAGCATCGTCTGTTGCAGCTGTGAGATTGGCCATCGTCGTTCAAATTAAGCAGGTATTCCATTAGAATAGCCATTAATTTTAATATTTATTGTACGTATGACACTGAACAAAGTAAAATAATACATTCTTACTTCTTTAATAATACAACTCCTTGACTGGTTAACTGAGTGCTACTTATTGTATCGTACATAGTTCTGATGTTTGTTTTGGTCTCTAACCTCAAATTACTAAATAGGGAGACCGTTATGAAGTATTTTCGTGGTTTCTCAGCACATTTCATTCACATCTGCTCTTTAAGGCACTTACCAACGGTAGAGAAGAAGAATGAAATACGTATTTCGATAATGTCCTTGCAACCTAACCTCTTAAGCAATTGTCTCTCCGCCGCAATCGCAGTCCCCTAACGATGCCGCGCACGTATATCGCGAAACGTATTATAAAGGTGTTTACGTCGAAAGCACGAGTCGCCTGCACGAATGTAATACGTGAGCTCGCGAAAAATGCTCAGCACGCCTCGATATATTGCGGAAGCAGGGAAGAACCGCGGAAGAAGTCGGGGTGGATCCAGAGTCGTAGATTTTCGCGACCGTCACTCGCCTTTTTTGACCCGGCGACGTCTCCAGTGCGAGAACCCTAGCTCTCCAGTTTTTTCACCCATTCCCGAGATTATTCCTTAAAACGCGAGGTGGAAAACCTTTGGGCGGTCTTCCGCTTCTTTATTCTGGCGTCTAGTTCGCCCCTGCAGTTTTTACACGGTCGAAGTGTTTATAAATCCCCCGCGAGAAAGTCATTTCCTTCTGCCGACATTTTATCCCCAGAAAGTACAAAATTTAGACGGCGGTCATAAACTACGCGAAAACTACCACCGCCCACACGAATCGTATTTTTGTAATCGGAGCTTGTGATTCTTTCCGGCTATATGTTCGTTCGCTAAGCTGAGCGGACAAATTCGATTATTTATGAGCCAAAATACAGTGAAGAGTAATATTTCGTGATATCCCTTTAAAAAAAATCTATATACATACAGAAGGCACCCCTTACTCTATATAACCCTAATTCTATAGTGTTCCTATATTTTATATAAGTGGAATACATTTTTCTATATGTTCTTCTGAAATATAGTCCCTGACACTATATACTATCAGACATACCAGGGTACCGTGGTACCATCGGGATGTTGTTATTGACAGGCAACTTCAAAAACTACTGATATAGAATAAGGGAGCCCAGGAAGACTAGAAACATGTGGTCTAACAAGGTTGGTGGAATACAGCAAGAAATAACTCGCATGTCCAGTGTGGATTTCTGCCATAGTTACTCTATGCCACAATCACCCTTGTTGGACCAAGTGATTTTGGTCTTCTTGGACGACGTAGTTTCCCCCTCCATCAACATTCATTTGGCTGTACATTGGTAATCATACCACGAGGCAGCTCTATTGTTCTATTTGCAGGTTCCGGATAATAAAAAAGTATAGCTCAATGACATTTCCCTGATGCTGGATGCACAGTCGTCGTGGGAGTGGAATCAACGGAAAGTAGTTGAAGGTACCAGATGGACTGCAGCGCTAACTCGGGGAATAGATCATCGTTAAAGTTTGATCCTGAAAAGTGAGTGGTGATACGGATTTCCATAAAGAAGTATCGGTAGTGGCAGCTCCGTGGCCATGTCCAAATCTATGAAATCTTTCTATCCCCAACAAAATATCCCCGTAAAGAACATTCATTACGTTCCCGACCAATCCACGCATGACTCAACTACTATTTTCAAACATGGTTTAAGTCCGCCTTTTCAAACCCGTCGACGCAAGAAGTTTGCGGTGTGGAGAAGGGAGGAGAGAATATAGATTTGGACGTGCAGTACTACATGATGGATCTAAAGAAATTCCCTGGATTGAATGGAAAGAACCAATCACATTTGTTGATGTACCTTACCATGTGGTGGAAGACACTGTAGGTAAAACTTTAGACGACCGAGTCCATCATATCTTATCAGTTAAGGATATGTATATTACTCTATCGCTTCGAAGATATATCTATGTACATTACATATTACGACAACTGGTAACAAAGTAATGGGTAGTAATGGCCACAATATATACTACCTATATAGGGGTCCATTCCTTTACCTTCTGCAGTAATGTTTCATCTTTCTCCGAGTACGAATGATGGAACGATGCTGAAATTGCTGCTAGGCACCTTACGGAGAGCAGTACCTACATTGTAATATGCGTATGTATAACCACGACGATATATTTCACCACGGCTCGCGGCTCTCAAAAATAACGACCAATAGGAGCATTGCCTTTCGCACGTTCCAAAACATTGGTCCAGGATTTTTAGAATTAGGGAAGCAGGACTAGTCGGTTTGTTTTCATAATTAATGGGAGTACATTTTTTCGATCTTCGCGTTTATTTTCATATATATTCCACGCTACGAAACTTCAGTTCTTCAGAGCATAAACCAAATTGGTAGTTTTTAAGTTAAGTGGTATAACCTAAAAATCAACGACTTAGAGAACGCGTAGACCTGCATCAGAACGAATGTACTTTCGGGTACTCCGAGAAAATACTCGCTCCATTCCAACATCAAAAATCGTCAACTGCAACGTCGTACGACAGGAAGTCAGCCCGTCTATCCCTACTCTGCGTCCGAAAGTGGGAACGAACATTCTGTAACAACCACCAGCCAAAGTCGGCCAATTAAATAAAACGGGACGCTCGATAAAACGCGAACAAGCGGACCTCCTTGTCGCGACGTCAATAATTCGAACCTAACGGGGGGTGGGGACGGCCAAAAAATAACCAACAAAGCTCTTGTGGCGAATCCTGATGAAAGAAACCACAAAAATCATTATATAGTTCCACCTGCCGACTTACCGTCGCAGTAGTAGTAGTTTCTCCCGAGCGCGAAAACCACAACGAATGTCGCTTTCGTCTTTTGGGCGAACTCGCGCAGTGTGACGTACGAGCGCCCCCTAGCGATTTTCGCATCTAAATATGGCAGCCACCGTCTCTTCCGTTCTTTTTCATCGTCTGTCCTCGGAGTTTCTCGATTATCATGTCATTCGCAATTATTTACTAATGCCGATCTCGCGTATATCCTTTGTCCGTTCTTTTCCCTCTCCCTCCTTCTCCTTCCGTCTATAGCCGTCGTCTTCGTCCTACTCTTCCGTTATCAATGGCGCTTCTCCGTCCACTCATTTGTTTATCGTGCCTTCTCTCTTCCTTCTATTTGATAAAGATTCGTTCTCCCTCCATTCACAATCGGCTCCTATCGTCTTTCTTCGTTGTCTCCTTCCGTCTCTTCCGCACTTGCGATATTCCTGAAGTGCTTCCACTCTTGGATCGTTTTTCTTCGTTTGCTAATCTCTCGTCTCACTTTCTCTCACTACTTTGTCGACGTAACGCCCTTATAGTCCCTTCCGACGATCTTCTATCTCTTTCACTTCTTCGCCGCAGACTCTCAACAATCTCCCCCTGCCCCTCGTACCCGTATATAGCGTCATAGCGTTCCGACGCTGGTTCCCCCTCGCCTGTTTCACGCGACTCGCTTAGCTTCTTCTCCTTTCGTCGTTGCGGATACTCGTCGTCGTCGTCAACCGTCGTTCTCCCTCGCACAAGCACGCCGCCCGGATGGTTCCGTCTGCGTTCAGCGACTTCCGCCCCTGTTCGTAACCACCCATAACCGCCCCCGCGTCGCCCGAAGCGAAGGTTCTACTTGATTGCCGGAGCATCTTAACCCCGAGAAATTCCGTCCGCGCGGGCCTAGCGGTTCTCCGCGTCGCGACCTATGAGGCGACGAGTTACGGCGCGCCGACCAACCTGCGCCCAGAAAAATCCCCGTTACGCCCAGTCGAGAGAGCGAGGCGTTGCGCATCAGAAAAAGACCAATCGGCTTGACGGATCGGGACGCTTCGACCAATCGGTGGCTTGGGTGCCGTAGTGACGTGCGCTCGTTCAGTCCGCGCGGACTTTCGAGCCTGACCTTTATTATGTGCTTCGTGTATATGTACGGATATATGTATACATGCCTCGTCGAGTGCTCGAAAGCGAGGGCGAGAGAGACAGAGCGATCGCATAGAAACGGAAGTGGGAGGGAGGGGAAGAGATGAAAAGAGACGGACGTAGAGAAGAAAGAAGGTATTAAAGAAGGATGCCGAGTGCGAAAAAAAGGACAGAATTCAGAGCGAAATAGAGAGAGAGAGAGAGAGAGAGAGGAATGAGTGCGAAAGGAGGGATGGATAGAAATATTGAAAGAATGAGATAAAAAGATATAGAATGCCAACGAAAGAGAAAATTTGAAAGAAGATGAACAAAAGAGAGGATAGCAATTTGCTACTAAATATTATTATACTATTTTCATTTTTTTTTTTTTGACAGCGTTGTTAGTTTTTTCCTTTTTTTTTTGTAAAGTCAGTATTTATATTTAGATGCTTTTTGGATAAGTGAAGATGAAGATTCATTCTGCTCTGGTTTGTTTTCATCTTCGCATGGCTGCGGTACTGCAGGTACCGGATGACGGGATGAACGACTCTTCATGAAATGATATTCCATGTGGAATTTTTTCTAGTCGATACTTATAATATATAGACAAAAAATAAAATATATAAAACTACAATTATAGAGAATTTTTCAGAAAAATTGATGCGAAGAAAGTCAAATGAAGATTGTAAGCAATGGAATCCTTTGAAGAATTGAATAACAAAGTTCTTCAAAGAATTGAAGTGCACAAAGTTGTTGCAATAAAAAACATTCGAAGAAAAGCTATGAAGATTCAATTCATATAATGTATGTATGTAAAGAATTGAAGTCGAGAAAGGTAGGAAAAATTGATGCGAAGAAAGTCAAAAGAAGATTGCAAGAATTGGAATCCTTTGAAGAATTGAATAACGAAGTTCTTCAAAGAATTGAAGTGCAAAAAGTTGTTGCAATAAAAAAACATTCGAAGAAAAGCTATGAAGATTCAATTATTCATATAATGTTTCATTTAAAGAAAATATGTAAAGAATTGAAATTGAAAAAAAATACTCTTCGAAGAATTGAAGTCGAGAATTAAATAACACAGTTCATTAGGAATTAATGTAAATTGAAGATATTATAAATGTATAATTCGAAGAATTATTCTTTTTTAAGATTCAATTTATATATATTTGGAAAGAATTGAAGTCAATATATGTTCTACGAAGAATTAAAAGATCAAAACATGTACGAAGAATTGAAGAATTGAAGTGAGGAATGTCTACGAAAAATTTTATGAAAAAATATACATGCGAAATATCATATAAAAAATTGATATAAGAATATCCTACGAAGATTTCAAGCCATGATATTTTTTGAGGAATTAAATGACGAAATAATCGACGCAATATATGAGAATATTCGAAGAATTGTATTGAAGATTTAATTCCGGTGATTTTGTAAAGAATTGAAGTAAAGGCACATTGGAGTCAAACAAAAATCACTTATGTACAAGAAATAAAAAATCGAATAAATAGTTTTTGAAGATTCAATCAATAAATATTTCCAGATACTCAAAGTGGTGAAGTTACTCGTTGATGAATTGACTTCAAGAAATTCTTTGAAGTATTTTGAAATTCTTCGGCCTTGAAAAATAGACGTGAGGAAATTCTACGTGGATTTTAAGATATGAACTTCTTCGATCAATTGAATAACGAAGTTCCTTAAAGAATTGAAGTAAATAAAAGACCTCGAATAATTGAATCAACATATTCGAACAATTGTTTTGATGTTTGACAATTTAAAAAATGTTTGCATAAAATTAAAATGAAGAAACTTTTCGAAGTAATAATTCTGTGAAGTATTCAAGTGACGAAACTCTTCATTGAATCGAAACAATTTAAAGAATTGAAGTGAATAAAAGTTATTTGAATATCCTGTTTGAATGCTATACAATTAATTATCAGAATGTTACGTATATTCGTGGGTTATTCATGTGGCGAATGTATATATATAGGTAGACAGTAAAGTAGAACGCAAAGAACTGAACCAAAAAGTTGTATGAAAATTTGTTTCCAAGAATTTACGTTGTTAGAAAATTCCAGTTAATTAAAAACGTCAAGAATTGATTTTGGAGAATTGACTAAATGTAAATAAATTAATAGATTCAATGATCTCGAAAAAAAAATAAATAGGGATGATGATGGATCAATAGGTTTGAATTATTGACTGGATGGAATTATTCCGGAACTGATTCAGGCACGTTAACAATTTCACTAATGACAGTAATGACAATCTTAAATCCAGCCACTGACGCAACTAATTGTATTTTAATTGTGTTGTTTTAAATAATTAATTTTAATAACAGTTATAGAACTGATGATTTTGTATTTTTATTCAAATTACAGCGTGTGACGTAATATGGATTTACACGATTCATTTGAATATTGCATTTAAGGAATTGCTCGGAATGGAGATGAAAGGCACTAACAAAAAACTACGTAAAAGTAATAAATGAAAATGTATACATATAAAAGTATATGATAACGATGAAAAAAAAGTAAAATAATGTAAATATAAAAATGTAAATACCAGAATAAACATGGAAAAAATAAATAATAATAAATAATAAACGAAGAATAGATCTGGAAAAAATAAAAGATAAATTTAACGTAGAAAATAAGACATAGAAAATTTTGTAAGAAAATCTTTCATGTTGCTAATAAGATTTCAAATTTTATGATTAATGTCATTGTTGAAAAAAGAACAAAAATATTATTGTTTCTGGAAAGTGTGAAACGAGCAAAAATATTTATTTTTAATGATTTTTAATGTTATACATTTTAATTTTTCTTCTTATCGCTTAAATCACATTTTTTTGGAGTTATTTGAATTAAGGAGACAGCTCATTTTCTAAAAAAGAAAAAAAAAACACATTTTCTATCGTCATTATACGAACGAATTCTTCAGAATTCAATTTCTAACTGCGATATAATTATATTAATAAATGACTTAATATATCCAAACCTATAATTTATGAAATTTGGAAAATTCCTTCTGTAGAAAGTCAGAGAGAGAGAGAGAGAGAGAGAGAGAGAGCTTATTTGTCATCGTAGACACGAGATATCGTATTTTAACGTTCCTCAATTTAATAAAATTTATGATGACCAGAGGAAATAAAGTTTCAGTCGTAAATATATACTATTTGCAAAAAATCATTAGTTCTATAATCGTTTCAGATTTAATTTCTTTCTTTTATTTTATTAGAAAACCCTTCTCTCATCCGCAATTCCGGTGTTAAGAAATGTTGAATTAAAATAAAATGTATATATACCCTTGGAAGGTCTACGTTTTGCAAGTGACTGGCCTCTTCAAAAAGAATGCGAGTATTTAAATCACACCACGAGAGCGATTATTTCTTATATCCCTTTTCTCTAACGGCGTTAAAAATACACATCGTCATAAATAAAGTGCCGAAATTATACCTGTAACATCATCCATCAACATAAAGTACGAAACTTACCTTAGCTTCTCATATAGAAACATATGCATATATATATATATATATATATACACACATTATATATATTAGGTTGGGCATTAAAGCTTAATTAAAAAGTTAAATTAAAAATTAATTAAACTGATAATTATTAATTAATTAAATTATTATTAATAATTATAAATTACTATAACCGCTCACATTCATCCCATCACTCATCGCTGCACCGATCGCTGCTTGTAGCATTTCCCAATTCGACGGGGTCCCTCCTCTTGCTCGCCGCTCATCGTATTCTTCTTCTTCTAGTGTCCGTCCTTCCATTCGCAAATTCGTATTTATTTTCGCAGTTATTTATATCATATGGCGTATGACATTTGCGTAAGCAAATATTCCTAAACAATATCCATTTACAACGTGTACTACACTTTCTTTCACAACATACACAACTTTCGGTTATTGTTCAAATTAAAATTGTAATGTTTGGAACGTCACGTGACATACACCACGTCTTC
>JAPYZR010004217.1:0-14110 GCA_030522945.1 Trichopria nigra | reverse complement strand
AATTTGAGTGTTTTACTTATCGCCCTTCACGCTGCCAATTCCTCTACTAATAAATTTCATAGCCTTAAGATGTGGGTTGTGCTTTAATACACAAACACAATGAAACGTTCCAGTAACGTGCCTGAAACCGGAAAATATTTAGCGAAGATGATCACAATTAGTTAATACGGCAGTCTTGATCTTAATGGTCGCTGAACTACCATTCACGCGTAAGTGGGTAAACTAATCGGAATACTGCAACATGTGCCTGCCTATTCTACTGGTGCGCGCATCCACTTGATCCTGTTTTTAAGAGGCAAAGGACGAAGACGGCGAGAGTGAGATCCAGCGACGGATGTTGAATCGATCCGAAGCTGTAAGAGAGAGGAAGTCGTACAGCGAAAGGGTGGCGGCTTGGTGGTGGAAGGACGACGAAGCGTGATGGTGGTAGTAGCGGTCGGATGGATGAAGGGGTCAAAGGGGAGAGATGGTACTACGGTGCGCCGTCGCCGTCGACGTCAAGCGAACGACCGGCTGAAGGACTCGGTGGGGGTTCGTTGTCCCTGCAAAAACAAGCCCGTGGTTCAGCCAGTAGGTGCCACGGTAAGGCACGGTTCGAATCGACGACTAACCGGGTGGAATCACGTGCAGTCGTCGACGACCTCTTCGCGGCGCGTCGACCCCGCGGTTTATAGAGTCACGTGCGCGACGTCAGACGAGGGTGGAACGGGGCCTTAAGACTCATTACATTTTTTTATGCACATCCCGTAATCTCGTAACCCCCGAATGTGATGTGCGTATTTTTAGCCGGAAGCTCGCGAGTGAATGGAAATGTGTAGTCCGCCAGAAATTTCGAGATATCGGTCGTTTTTTCCCACCATCTCAGACAACAATTCTGAGGTGTGACGCTGTGTGCTACCAGATGTTAGTTTGTGCCCTTAAGTGTGCATCTTGTAAGTGACGATGAAGATCGCCGCAAAATTGTGAAATTCCCGACACTGATCTATCTAACTCGCCCGACGGTGAGAGGTCATCAGGGATGAAAGCTGAAATGGGAGCTTTCATCTAGAAGTTCAACCCGGGGAAGCCGTCGTTTGAATTGCAGGTAGGTAGGGTCTCGGTGAAAGGCCTTCGCACTTGTTATGCAATCGCCGTGGCGGTTCTTGCGGGAATTTTGTTATTTGAGAAAAGAGAGGGAAGGAGGGACATAATTCAAGAGTCAGCACTCGCAGGCTCTTGGTTGGGAGCCGAATCGGATCGGATCGGATCGAGCCTCCGCACGTAGGGTCCTAGGGACGGTTTCCAAGCTCTTCACGTACGCGAACGTAACCAAGAGAATGCGTGACCAATTACGCTCCTCTCCGATTCGCCGAAGGCGAACCTAAATAAATCTCCATCGTTTGCTTCTCAATTCGATCAGTTCTCCGTACACGTCCTCGGGCCATCTATAATTAAAGTCCTCGGCAGGAGCAGAACGATTCTCGATAAAACACGTCTCGACCCCGGCGTTCGTCAATTTCCCGGAAATCGTATCGGCGAAAAAAGATTCGATTGGGCGACGGCCCCGGGAAGCGGGATGCAGTTCCGGACGAATTCTTAAATTCATCGATCGATAAATATGAATCAATGCGATTGATGCGATTAAATATTTGCGGTTGTTACGTTAGTTTTGACGATGTGCAAACGTTATACGAATGACGAAGAGGGACTTCGGAAGCGTCGCTTTTAATATTCTAAAAATGATTTATACGCGCAATTGATCATTATAGAAGGTTTATGGAATCGATTTGAACGAGCAATGGAATAATTGGACTTTAAAGCTCCCAAAGGTTATAAATCATTTCGTGGCTTGGTCGTTTATTTAAAACTGATGAAATGAAAGTGTATTTGGTTTTACGCATACTTGGAATGGTAAAGCATTCGTTTACAGTATACCCAATTACATATCTAAAATATTCTGATTTTTAAGATCTCAACAATCGAAAAGCATCCAAGATGTTATCATGGTTCGGGTCTATGACCTACAAATTGTAACTGCAATTTCCACCGTGTAGATTCTCTGCACTCCTGCTTTTAGTGGTGCGGAAAATTGGGTTTTCCCTTACACTGCAAAAATTGTTGTCGGTCTTGTTAAGGGTTCGTGATAGTTCTTTTCAAGAATAGCATCGAGTCCTGCCGTGAACTCTCGCGTTCCAATATTTGTATAAGACAGTGCTAACAATCTGACGGTTCGTGAACTTGAAAACAAAAAAAAAATGAATGACGAGTCTATGGACAGGTCCCTATTGACATTCAGCCAATTTCGAAACTCGTTTCGGTCATTTACGTCACGTCTTTTTATTTCAAACTTATTGTTAGACACGCAATCTGACTCGTTGTTCTCGAGACTAATTAAAGCCGCCAAGTTCGGATGTAGTAATGTTCGACGCGGAACTTGCGAGCTTTTACTCAGAGATCGATTGGACCCCGCCTCTCGTCACCTCCAATTGATGCATTCGTAAGCGCCATTGGATAAATGGGAGTATCGCATACTTGGTGTATGCAGTTTCGTAAACGGGAAATACCCCAGGACGAAAAACAATGCGCCGGCTGCCTGCCGGAAACTGGGCGTCCGACAAAAAAAAAAAACCCTCGGCGACTACTGACCGCGCATAAATGCGCTGACTACTGCACGCTTCGAAACTCTCCGTAGCGTATATATAGAGGCGGTAAAAAACGGTTTAGCGAAGCAGCCAGTAGATCAGCTGAGACAACGCGGATGAGATTTTACACCACTTCCTGACGAGGACGGAGTGAGATGTTCGCGTTAAGTAATGTCTTATTACGGTTTCATGGGGAATAGTATAGGCGAGAATTACGAATTAAATTTAATAGGCAGATATTTAAGCGCGTAAAAGTGCATTATCTGGATTTAAAACGGATTATAATAACGGTATGTATTATAGATTTAAATATTGTTATGAGATGAAAATTGAAAGATGATTAAGTCTGAGCTGATCTTATTAAATATATATATGGTATCTTTTTCAGATATAGGTCAGATATAGCCATTTAAAATGGAGTCAATGAAGTGATTAATTTAAATAATTTAAGACATTTTCCTGGTGACGAAAGTAAGCATTATTTTTTACTGGTTGGTGCCAAATACTATTAGTTTCTGACCATTTCTTGGCCAATTTTTTAGCTTCTGATAATGTATCGCTTATTTATTCAGAAATACGGCTACTTTTTTTTTAACGCTGCAAGATTATGCTCATCAGTAGTTGGCTGGTTTGTAATCCTTTGACGTATATATTTACATTGAGAGAAGGAAGTTTAAGAAATCAGCGTTATGGCAGTTTTGGATTAGAGTCAATCTTGTTGAAGTCTAAGAGAAAAGTAATTTAAACTTAAGATTCGTGTGCAGCAACAGTTCAAATTCTAAGTTTGCGGATAAGAATTCGAATGTAACTTCAATTGTTGAAGTTATTTCCAGAAAACTACATTGAACCGGTATCTGGAATTATATTTTTAATGTTGATAACGTCAAATTCTAACCTCATTCTTAACCTTTTGCAACCCCCATCTAACGCTTTAGTTACTAGTAACATAGTCCAAATTAAAAACAGAAAACGTTCAAATAATTACTTCGACCCGTTTTATATTTATTTTTTAGGTCAGATATTGCTTTTCTATTAGGTCAGATTAGATGCCCATTTAATGCTCATGTCCCAGACATTTTCTGTCAGAATCTAGACTGGAAGTATTAGGCGACAATATTGGCCAGTTTCTGGGACTGCCCAGCTAAACTGCTCGTATTTTCTTCCAGTATTCTTTTTAGGGAACAACTGTTTCATGAAAATAAAAACAATTGTGTCTTATAATAGAAAGATAAACGTATATATCAAAATGTTTCTAATGTTTAAAAAAAAATGAAAAATTTTTAATATAAAAATGTCAATAATGCATAACAAAAACGAGTAATATATTTTATGGAATGCTTCGAAGATTCGAATATTTGAAATCTTAACCATATTTTACCTTTTACAATTATAAGATATTTCAATTGAATTACAATTCATATTGCAATTAGAGTGCCAACTGTAAATGTATACATTTAAAGACAAATCTCGTATATGTGTATATTAGAGTGGTCCTTACAACATTTTTTGTACCGCCCCCCATATAGACCCGAATGAATGCAAAGTAACTCCAGAATTATTTTAAATATTTATTTTGATTCTTTACTTGGATATTTAAGATTGGTTTTAGATGGTAGTTCCAAAGATCACAAATAAAAATTATTATAAGCCACTATAAGTTATAGAATATTTTATTTTGAAAATAAGCACTCGAATTAAAATAGAGATTTTTAAGACACATAAATATTATAAATGTAAAGATTCATACTTTCTTTAGTAGATCAAGAAATAAAAATAAATAACCTCTTATGCAAAATACAAACCAAATTATCTATAAGCACAATCTGTCAGTGGCTCTCCAATTTCTTTCTGACATAAACTTTCAGAATTTAATATAAAAAAAATGTTAAATACCTAATATTGTAATACAATCAATATTATAGTCGCTTATGACTTTAGATGTTCCACAGCGATTTTAAATAAAACAAAAAAACATGTTATTAATTAACACAAACATAATTTATTTTAGGTAACGTTCTTTTCATTAAGGTTAGAATAATTTAAGAATAAATATTATTGTATTCACATTTCAATAGGCTCCATATTATCTTTGATTCGTAATATTTTAAAATCGTTCGAATGGCAAGAGAAATTTTTCTCAACATCGATAAGGTAAAGAAAAAGGTAAAGAAAACGATTCTGATTTATATAGGATTTATTCGTACCAATTAAAGCAGATAAACGCAAATTTTAATAACCTACTTTTGCACAAAACAAAAGATAAGACGCATTTATATAATTAATCTTTTTAAAGAATCGGAGATAATGATTTCAAGCAGGAATAATTAAGGAATATGAATGAAACTTGTCGGATTCGAATTTTCAGTTGAGCTGTTAGAAATTTAGGAAGATAAGTATAATCGATATTCAAAGTTGATTAACTCGAATAGAAAATTTTTGTTTTCACCGATCCTTGAGCCATTCTTTTTCAAATATCTAGAAGAAGGTATGCCAATGAGAATGTTATTATTGATCTTATGATAATAGTCACAGCGGATAAAATAAAAAAATTAATGTTCCCATTTAAAACCAATGTTAAATATTGAGGTTCTGGAGAAGGGGAACAGATTCAAGATAAAAATCTGAAATAATTCCAGGGTTTGTTTAGAGTGATTTGGCATCGATTTGGGATGTGGAACGATAAATGTCCATGTCATAGTGTACGTGTAACAATTAGCATTATAAGCAACCGCCGTACACTCCATAATCCATATCCCTATGATTCTTTATAAACTATATATTTCTGTATTTTTTAGAATATATACGTGATATAAAATATCAACAAATATTGATCATAAAGTTATCCATTCTGTACATTAAACACCTACACAAACGCAAGCTTATAAATGTTCTTGCATACATCCTTCCTGGCATGCAAACAAATAACGAAGGAAATCGCGGATATGCTGTTTGGATTAAGGGGTTGACGTTTTCCATTTTCTATCACTTTTATATTATTCTTCTCACGCGTGGTATAACTAAAACACGCTGTCAGTTACGCAAGAACATAATTTCATCTAGCGAAAACACGAAATGGCCGGTAAATTTAATGTCGACATTTCACTGACCGGCATAGAGATCTCATTTTCACTCAATTGTAATATGTTACGAGGAAACACTGTATTTTACGACTCAACCTTAAAAACTATAATATACGCATCAGCTCTGCCGTTTCGCTATATTTTCATGCTTCTTTGGCGAGTAAAATGTTATTAAACCGAGAGGTAGAGGAGAATTCTCATAACGTGTAAGACGCTTTAAGCTTATGCCAGATGACTAAAGCTGAAGTAGCCATACGCAACCCAAGAAATATCATTTCTGTTTTCGTTGTTAAATAAAATATTCTAGACATACCTTTCCTAATAAACATACATTTTCAACCAGATACCTTAATTATGAATGAAATTACAAAATGCCGTACAAAAATTGGTTGTGTGACAGAGCCATTAATTTATCAGACACAACGTCCAATAAAAAATATAGTTAATAATCTCGAAAAGAAACCTTCAACAGACAAAATTACTAGCGTCTTCTGAAATAAGAAGTTAGTGCAGTGCACAAACCGTTCAATTCCAACATTGGAGGAATCAAACCACAAAAAGATAAACTTGATATTGAACATCAATGTGGAAAAGTATACGAGATAAAATGCAATCAGTGAAATGCAGTATACACCGGAGATACAAACAAATTATTTAAAACAAGAATGGCTGAGCACAAAAGAAACATTTTAGAAGATGAAAACAAATACACGGGTCTAAAAACACGCAGTATAAACACACAGGATAATTTGAAATATAATGAATGAGTGAAAATACTATTCCAAAAGGAACTTGTTTATAAAAACGTAATAATACAATACATATTAGATTTAAACAATCATATTTACCATAGAAATATATATTTCTTTATTACTGTTTCAAATTTAAAGTTCAATAACCGATATGTATTATTAAATCGCAAATGATTGACTTTCATTATTATTAACATTTATTTATTGGGTTTACGTGAGATAAAAAATTGCATGCACAAATGTATCGAATTTACCTGACCGGTTTATTTGCAATATCTTGAAACAAGAACTTATATATTTAATTTTATTATACAAGTACTTGGATTATCATAATGTACGAAATTGGAGAGTTTTTGAACATTTTTTCATTTGTGCTTAAATTAACATTCTTAGCTTGCAAACATTAAGAACGTTACAAGGCAATTTTAAAAGTTTGTACACAATATTTTTCCATTCTGTCAAACAAAATGTTATTTTGTTAAAACATGTACATTAATGTACAGTAATATCGTACAGTTTAAAAAATAAATTCTAAAGTGGGGCAATAAAAAGGCCATTTTATTCTGCTAAAGGTCAACACCGCGGCGCTACCCTTGATTGAGATTGGAGGTGTAACCATTCCCTTATAGCAAGCGAATAAGTTACTAATCTGGGGCTAAAACTAGACTCAACACTGTCTTGGGAAGGACAAATTAACCTTATTTCTAAGAGTGTCAGTTAAACTAAGAAAACAGCTGGTAGTATCTCGACTACTGTTGTGTGACGTAGTATAGCGACCTTTCTGATACAAACCGAGGAAAATTGCAGAGGTTTCTTAACCAATGTGTTCGCTTCATTTTTAATCTTCATTTTTAATCCATATCGATGTAATCTGGGATGACTGCCTATAAAATAGAGACATCTGTATTTTATTGGGGGCCTCTCTTGTTTCTTCGTGACCTTTTTTCTGTTCGTGGTATGTTACACATCCGTTCTACGAGAATAACAAGAGGAGAATAACTGATGGTACCAATTGCCAAAACCAGAGTCCATTATAACTCGTTCACTTCAGTAGCAACAAGACAATAGAACTCACTTCCAACTGCTGTAACATCGTCCAACTGCTGTAACATCGTCCAACTCCTTTACATATACGAATCTTCGCTTCAACAATTCCTCCTCACTGTTGACCTGTCTTCCGTCGACCGTTCGCTACTCTGTACAGTTTCTTAATTTAATACTTTTACCTCTCATCAAACCTGCATGTTTACCCTATTTTAAGTATAATAATAAATACAAATACAAAAATATATCGCGAATAATTTCATCTTGATGTGTATTTATTTAATTTGCCAAATTTTCATCGACACCTGATGAATTTCAACTTATTTTCAACGCAGTTCAAAGTAGGTTGTACCATTGAACGCGACTTGAATATAATTCAAGGACTGCTTTGTATATATATATTCACAAATCGTTTCGGCAATTATCCATTATTATCTATTATTTCGATGAGTGCAATGCTATGAGAAATACTTGATGGTAAAACGTATTTGGTGAATTGCACTTCACGCACGACGAATCGCAAAAATGCTCTTTGCAGAAATCAGGTTTCTCCATCTCCGTGTATTAACAATTATATATATATATCCATATATATCGCACGCTATATTTCGAAACGCGATTGGCTATTCAACCTGTCGATATTTCGTTTTATAATTATTCTTTTTTTAATTCTCGGCAAAAAACGTTTAATTTAATCAATAAAAACCAAAATAAATATAAATAACCTGATATTCAATTCTAAAAAGATTTGAGTTTAATTATTTTATTTTATTTTATTTTGAAGTTTCACATTTCCATCAGCATTTTCAAATTTCGAAATGATGTAATGTTTTAATAACATTTGATACAATAAATGCCAGTATATTACCGGATTTGGATTTTAAAGTAAAATATATGCATACTATTTAAACACTTATATTTTATCTTTTTTTTTCGATGTATATACATGTATACATCATAGTATATATATAGAGAACTATTGAAGTGAAAGTATAACATAAATAATTATGAAATCAGTATGAAAACACGTCTGAAATATAAATGATGAAATTCCTACTTATCGATATTAATCGATAAGTAAGAAGAAATTACTAATTGATAAATGATGAAAATTTCCAAAATTCAAGATAGATTACTATATTCATTAATTAAATATATTTAAAATCTTACCAAATTTCATGAACTACCAAAAGAAATTTAATAATATATTATTCTTCTTTTTTTTTTGTAAAATGTATTCCGTCATTTTCGATTTAAAATTCAAAAGTTGGTATCTTTAAGACCGTAATTTTCGCGTCATTACTGCTACAGGATTCTCGCACATCCGCCGATGCTAATTCGTCGGTAGGTGGAGTGACTTTTTTCTGGGAACCGCGACATGACTTTTTTCCAGGGGAAACTTTTCCGGGGACGTCGCAAGACAAACGTCGCGGATACACACGGTGCATCCGTCACTGTCAACCGCGAAGAGAGCAAGGCTTTTCCGGCACTCGAACGACAAAAAGTACCCTCGGCACTTATGTCCGTAAGGATTTCCTCCTTCACTTTATTCAAACTCGATCCCCGTATTGTTTTCCCGAGGGCACTGCGGTGGTAGGGCTGATAAAGACGTAAAGGAAGTTGGAAGCAGGCAGGGCGGCCAACCGAACGCAAGGGGGTGAAAACTTGGCTCAGGCGTTAGCGTTATCAATCTTTTATCTCTTACCTGATCGCACTTCTCTCACTCCCCCCTATTCACTTCTTTTCTCCTTTTATTTACACCCCGTGTTACGTTGTATCTCGCTTTTACACTTTCTTGCTCGCGTTCCAGATTATTTTCATATCCGCTTACAAAATCTTTTCATCTTTTGTGTTTTGCGTGTTTGTTAATCACGCTCGACGGAGCACTCTTACTCTGTTATTTTCCAGATGTGCCTATAAATCACTCAAACACGCGATCCTCTGCAGCGAATGCTAAATCTTGATGCGGGATTAAGTATTGTAATATACAGCTCTGTGTGTATATATGCTTCCAACAACGAGACGATATTATACCAGCGGCGAAAATGAAGAAATAATCGCGTTTTAATTAAATGCTGCTCCGCACTCGGGTAGAAAATTATTCCTCCTGGACGATTATTATGCTATATGAAATCGAAATGTTACGCGTAACCATCTGGATGAGATATATTCACTTTATTTTGCTTCACTCGATAAAAACTCAAATTTAGAAATGCGAGTAAGAACATTTTGTTTTTCCACGTTGATTTAACCAAATTCTACAAATTTCAAAATTTAATTTCAAATTTGAAATAATTATCTTTTTAAGTGATTGTGTATTATGAGTTTCGAAACGCTATATACTCATAAAATTCCGACAATTCCAACTCTTTCGATATTCCATAACATATTTTAAGAGAATTCTATTTTAGAAGCTTACCAACTGTCAGACTTTTATTCACTTTAAAATAAAGCATAATTATCGAATTCTCTTAAAACTAAGGATTTCAAAGAGAATTATAACAATAGAAAGAATTTTGCCAAATCACCGCATCTTTATAAAAATTGTAAGAAACTACAAATCTAATTTAATCAAATTTCAAATAAAAAATCCTTTAAACTTTGACGAAATAAAAATCGAGTAGAATTTCTATAAAACTACGCACACCTGAATCTTTCTAACCTACACGCACACAAGCGTACACGCATACGCAGGCAAGGTGCAATGCGCGATGCACTACCATTCGCACAAAATCGTATTCTTGATTGCTTTGTTCATTCGCATGAGTTTCTTCTCTCCGGGTGTCTTTCTTTTCAATCTTTTATCAGATTTTTCAACCCTACGCTCTTTCAACGAGGTACGAAATACCGTATATCCCGAGGGCATTGTCTGAGTAAAGGTACCGCCTTGAGCTTCAAGGATACAATGGGCTTAAAAATTACGAGTCATCGCGTCTTGTCTACATCGACAATATGGACGACATGGTAGGCTCTTTGTACATGACAATTTTAGTCGCATCTTGTCCATTCGCGAAAAATGAGCTTATTGGGATTGTGGATGAATAAAATGGTTCAATTTATTACTCATAATTCCCGTCATTCATAAATTTTTATTCGAGGTCGACTATACAAGTTACGAATATTGTAAAGTCGCTTAAAGTTATGAAAAACATTTTATTTTGAATAATGTAAATTCATATATACATATGTAATAACTCACAAAACGAAAATGTATTGAAATTCATTGAAATGGAATCGACCGAGGCAAACCTCGAATTCAGTTATTCCGAATCGAATTCGCGTCTATATTTCAATACATTCCAATACTTTAAAATTCACGAATAATATTTATAAGTTAAGTTCAATGCTTTTCAATTCTCTCAAATCTGAAAAGAATCAGAGCAAACAATAAAAGATTCAAACTTCAAATGTTGAACAAAGAAGAATTAGGAAGTATTCGCTTGTCTGCGAAATGAATCAATCCAAATCAGTATGAATCAGTCAATCAATCAGTAAATTAAATTCTATACTTTTCGACACATGATGCGAAACCAAATCTAATGTATCGAATTCAGTTATATGCTTTTCAATACATTTTAATCCAAAATTAATTAAATTTTAATTGTACGTGATAATTTTTTTTTAATCAATAATAATTCAAATGCATAGAATTTAATGTGCAAACATTACATGTAGATTTAAATGTATCGGAATCTATATAGAAGTATTCATGTGAATTCGCTTTTGGATTTAAACACATTTCGATTTATGTTTCCGAATTAAATTATACACATTTCAATCCATTTCAATCAAAAAATTAAATCCTTTAAATCGTATGTAATAATTATTTTTCGATTGATACGAATTGAAACGCACAGATTTTCATTTATGGATATTAATTTCGGATTTAAATGTATATAGTGGAAAGAATTCGTTTTTTATGGCTCTGCCAAATTCATTTCAACACGTTTGCTAGAAAAAGAACGAAGTACCAAAAATCTTGTATTCTTCAGAAATTAAATTTTAATCGTTAATACAGTTGAAAGTTCAGAACGATGATTATTGTAGCACAAGGATATTGTAACCCAATTTCTAAGAGAAACATTCCATTTCATCTGATTTAAAGTTTAAAAGTCCTTATCCTTCTCCGAACGTAAAATTGAGAAATAAGACCCAGGTCTACGAATGCGATAAAAATGAACCGTTTTTGTATATCTGAGTTTGTGACTTTCTTTCTTTTGATTATCATAAATGCCGACATCTACTTGCAACATATATCTACATTGGGCTGATGTTTATCGACAAATAGAAGCCATTGTTTAATGAAACTATTGCTTATTGTTTAATGAAACTAATGCTTATTGTACGTGGTTAAATTGTACATGTGATAAATATCGAGAGCAAAACTACGAATCCACCGAATTATCTGGACCCAGGTATCCGTTTTACATCGGCATTCGCTAGCCTTGAATGTATATGGCATCGTCGTTATTGCGTGTATCGTTTCGTGTTTCAAACGATTATGACACGGTGATTCCTCTGCTATATAGGCGGAAAGAATTTCACAAGTGTATCAGTTGCATTCATCGGGAACAAAGAGAAATAAGCGCTCGCATGTGGTAAAATTTCGATGCGAAGATATGTAAATACAACTGTTTAATGCGTTGCTCATTTTGGGGTGAATATTATAAAATATTTCAAGTTCTTCAAGGAGCCACCTTTTACGGTAGAAATGTTGTAATTATACCGCAATGAGTGGGATGGAATATGTTGTTGACAAGAGAAAATGGCTAAGACTTTTTTTTATTGCGTTTTGTCCATAAACAAGAAGATATGTATGCAGAAACAATTAAATGTAATATGTGATACAGAGGAAAATAAAAATATAACAGTTGGAACTTTTTTGTCATGGACATGCAGAATTTGGCACAGTCGATGTAGCAAAGAATAATTAAGTGTCATTATCCCTGATAAAAATTCTGCCTAATTTTACTATAGATATAAGCTAGTTGCTGTCTACAATTATTGGTTGAAAGTGTATGCAATAATAGTGTTCTTAACAATGACTAGACAAAAATAAATAGACCAGTTTTTTGTTACAAAAGTGTCCAAATACTGGATATTACTTCGACCCGTAACCAAAGGTTGGGATCGAAGTATTGAATTTGGTCAATAGGTATCAAAAATGTGTTTGGTGAAAAGTAGTATTTTGGTCCAACTTAGAACTGATTAGATTTTGGGATATATCGAAGCGAAAATGGTGGGGGGACTAATGCTTATTGTATCGAGCTACGCGCGATAGCGCGCCAGGGGTCCAGGGGGCGGAGCCCCCGGTGGGGTTGGCGGCCGAAGGCCGCAGGGGCGAAGCCCCTAGTTAAAATTGGATTTAAAGTAGCCTCGATTTTGCCTAAATATATTGCCTAATAACTGTTCAGTCAAATTATTCAAAATTTGTAAATCATCGTATCTAATAACTATGCAGTAAAATTATTCAAAATATGTATATGAAACAAAAGGACAAATATTAGATACATGCTATCCAGTCAATATATATGCAGTTAATTTTGTTACACGCCTTTTTAAAATCATTTCCTTATTTGTTTTGAAATACAAGACTTACGAAAACTTAGTAGGACCACAATCTGACCTATTTTCTGTTATAATTAATAAACGTATATAATAAAACACTAATATGTAAAGCCCCATTAAAATTGGCTGCAATTGATTTTCCTAGACGTAAATATTGGAAAAGATAAGATTTGAGGTCAGCAATACTGTCACATATGAAGAAGAAGATGGTATCATATGTTGCTGTGATAAAAATGATATTTGCGAAAAGATTAATGACAATGACAATAGTGATAATATACGAGCAAAGAATATGATGAAACTTACGAACAAAATTTTGATATGTGTCACGACTTTACAATCATTAAATGTAAGTGAAGATCATTATGTCTACTGTGTACATAACCTTATTTACAATAAATGTATATAAAAATATTACAATAATATCGGATAGAATGTAGGCAGAAATTGAACACAAGTTACTTAGGTAAGTCGTCCCAGATGTGCCTAAAAATGTTGAATAGAAACTTGGTGCAAATTGTGCAAGATTTATCTAAAAAGTTATCTATTTAATATCAAGGAAAATCTTACATTTCCAATAGAAAACTGGCTATTGTACACAAATTAGACAGTGAATAAGTAAAATATCCAAAAACTTTCGAATAATTAGTTCAATTAAATTAATTAAATTCATTTAAGAACCCTCTTGACTTTGAAGAAGAGGATCTAACATCAGATACGAAGGAAACGAGCCGCAAATTAATTAAGATATTATTTACATATTTTTATTCACGAAAATCAGCATAATAGTAGTGTCTACGATTAATAAATTGTTTATAACATATACTGATTAAAGCGTAACAATACTAGAAAACCATTTAGTTTCCTGTCCGTGCAGTTTACGGTCCTATAGTCTCAGCAGAGGTCAGTAATAAACTTGTAACGTGAATGCCTTTTATTAATATGATTAAATAAATTAGAATTTTATTTACGGCATCACGTTATGTCTCGTGCTTTACCGTTGGATATTATTTATATAAGATATATGTATGCTTTAATTCAATGT